>BLSH010370812.1:1055371-1068061 GCA_018402905.1 Glandirana rugosa | reverse complement strand
TATAAGAGACAGAAGCAATAGAGCACCCCCCAATGTCATGTGAGTGCCTCTTGTTTGGGGAGTGCTGTGACCCCCAGCCTGTGTGATGGCATGTACCAGTGATGGCATGTGCCAGCAACAGGCAAGACTCACAGGAAATGGGCAAAATGACATGGTTGTCAGTCTTGTCTATATTCCCATCTCACATGTTCCTGGATTACAGGCTCATCGGTAGTGGGTGCTGTAGCGATTACCAGCTGGACACTGGATATATCACAGATCAATACACATATTTGCCCATAACATGCCTGACGAAGGGGTCCTGCGTGGCTCCGAAACGTTGCACTGATTCTTTTGTGATGTGATCTCTCTGCAATAAAACTTTTGGACAGCAATTGAAGATCCATGGTGTGCTGGCAAATAAATGTGTGTATTGACATGGTTTCATTCTGCCCAATGGAAACTCCCAGCACTGGCCTGAGGAGGAAGTCAAGGAAAGCGCTGGAGTGTGGACAGAATAAGTAGAAATTGAGGATATATATATATTTTTTTTAAAGGGGGGATCCATAGAAAAAACACTTTTTGGAGCAATTTTGTTGTTTTTTAAAGACTATACTGGGCTAGCTGACTGGCCCACAGCCCAACTCCAGGATGATGTCAGGAATACATTTGCGGGACCAATCCACAGCCCAATACCAGGTGATGTCTGGTATACTGTACATGAGCACCGTAGCAATCCACAGCCCAGTTCCAAAAGTGATGTCTAGTATACAAGAGCATCATATAGATCCACAGCCCAATCCAAGGGAGATGTCTGGTATACATGGGCACCATACCATTCTACAGCCCAGCTCCAAGGGCGATTTCTGGTATACATGCCCCCCCCCCAGAACAGGCCACAGTCCAACTGTAGGGTTATGTCTGGTACACATCTGCTGGACCAAACCACAGCCTTACTTCAGGGTGATTTCAGGTTTACATGAGAACCATACCAATCCACAGCCTAGCTCCAGGGAGATGTGTTGTATACAGGTCTCCCAGACCAATCCATCAGTCAAATCCAGGGTAATGTCTAGTATAAGTCTCCCAGACCAATCCATCAGCCAAATCCAGGGTAATGTCTAGTTCTAGTATAAAGGTCTGCCAGACTGGACCACAGCAAAACTCCAGGGTTATGTCTGGTATATATGCCAAGCAGATCGATCCACAGCCTTGCTCAACTACTAACTCTGAATTGTATGTTCACATTCAGGTGCCATTTGCCAAGAACATCTACGGATTAATAGCACCAAATTTTGGCGTTGGATTCGCTATTGGTAAGACCTGAAAACACAAGGGGCCATTGGGATATGCAACTTTAATTAGGAAACTCAGATGTTTCTTACCATATAAGCACCTTAAAGTTATAATAAGTTATTAATAAATGTCCCACCATATACATAAGCTAACTGTACAAAAATGAATTCAGTATAATTACCCCCTTTTTAGGCAAAGTGTCTACAGCAGGGGTCTCAAAACTTTCAAAACAAAGGGCCAGTTTACTGCCCTTCAAATGGGGGGGGGGAGGGAGACTGTGACCAATGGGAGTAGAAAATGTTCTAGCAACGGTGGGATATCATAGGCTTGGTGGTCAGCGAGTAAAAAAAAATAAAAATAAAATAAATACATTATTAGTGTCAGTGGGAGGAATAGTGCCCTATGATGGGTTTCAGTGGGAGAAATAGTACCCTATCACTGGTGTCAGTTGGAGGAATAATGCCCCATATTTGTTGTCAGTTGGAGGAATGGTGCAACATATTTGATGTCAGTGGGAGAATTAGTTCTCCATCGCTGGTGTCACTAGGAGGAATAGTAACCCATTTTTGGTGTCAGTAGGAGGAATAGTGCTCTATTGTTGGTGTCAGTGGAAGGAACCGTACCACATCATTGGTATCAGTGGGAGAAATAATGTCCCATCATTGGTGTCAGTGGAAGGAATAGTGCCCCATATCATTGGTATCAGTGGAAGGAATCGTACCCCAACATTGGTGTAAGTGGGAGGAATAGTGCCCCATCATTGATGTCAGTGGAAGGAATAGTGCCCCATCATTGATGTCAGTGGAAGGAATAGTGCCCCAACATTGGTATCAGTGGGAGGAATTGTGCTCCATCATTGGTAACAGTGGAAGGAATAATATCCCATCACTGACGTCAGTGAGAGGAATAGTGCTCCATCATTGGTGTCAGTGGGAGTAATAGTGCCCCATCATTGGCATCAGTGGAAGGAATAGTGCCCCATCATTGGCATCAGTGGGAGAAATAGTGCCCGTCTTTGATGTCAGTAGAAGGAAGGTGCCTCGTATCAAGGGTAGGAATAGTGCACAAGAGCTGGATAAAGGCAAGCAAAGGACCACATCTGGCCTCCAGGCTGCAGTCTGGAGACCCCTGGTCTAAAGAATGTCAGTGTCTGAGGATCTGATTCCCACTGCCCTGACACTCCCTCTGCCATGAAGATTGATACCCCCATTTCTGTTTACTGACTCAAGAAAATGATGCACTCCCTCATGTCTCTCCATACAAATCACTAATGTTTTTTTCAGAATGCAAAAAGCAGTTGTGATCTTTAGGCCATGAAATGGTTAATGCTCAAAGTGGTTTTCCAGCATGCTGGATGATGTCATATGTGCATGTTCGCTGTACATGGAAGAAACCATCAACTCCAACAGCTGTGTTTGTTTTTCTGTCCCGCAGGCATGGTGGACTCCTCAATGATGCCAATTATGGGTTATCTGGTGGATCTACGCCACATCTCTGTCTACGGCAGTGTCTACGCCATCGCAGATGTAGCCTTTTGTATGGGGTTTGCATTAGGTAAGCCTTGTATCATCAGAGACGTCTCTAGCACATGGTACAGTTGACTAAAACCCAACAAACGCTCCTTATCGATGATAGATATTTGCACAGCAAACAGGCTGCGAGCTGAAGGCTGGAGCATTATTGCACACACATGTTCATGTTCCCACAGGTGGAGATACTCAGCCACAATTGTCCCATATACCGATCTTCCTTTATCTGACCTTACAGGGCCATCTGCTGGGGGCGCTATAGCTAAATCTATCGGATTCCCTTGGCTGATGACAATCATCGGAATCGTGGACATAGCATTCGCTCCTCTGTGTCTGTTCCTCAGAAGTCCTCCCGCCAAGGAAGAGAAGATGGTGAGTGATGAACCATGCTTTCTTTAATTATATGTTGTTTTTTTGGTTCCTTCACGGACGGACACCAAATAATTATTTTGTTATTTCTCACTGTTGCCTATTAAAGATTAAAGATACCAAACACTTTAATAGCAAAATAATGTGGATTCAGCCCCAGGTGGCCATACTTTGTTCTATAAATATAATCAGAGAGACAATTATAAGAATCACTTCTTATAGCTAGGCCTTATAGGGGGGAAGTGGACCTGTCACAGACATGGAAAGTTAACAGGGCATATGATGTAAACATACATGAGTCAAGGTTATCTGAGAACTTCATGCCAACACCATCAACAGATCTACAGGTAGTGACAGCTAATCCAAATCTCAACTTAACTTGTAAAACGTCAAAGTGGACCTCCTCCCAGGTCTACTGGTTCATTGCTTAATTTTAAGGGCCAGTTTACATCATAGAAACACAGTCCGGATGCATTCCTGATATCATTGTAGGGTAATGAAATGCTTTATCCGTGTAGGCAATCCTTATGGAACAGAATTGTCCGGTGAAGAAGCGGATGTACACCCAGAACAGCACGCAGTCCTATTACGCCGCTGCTGAGGAGTCCGAGAGCGATGAATGAGTGCCAACTCCACATTACGCAGCTAGTTGTTTCTACATTTCATTGTCGTTTCATTGGTCTATCAGTGACTTAGTAACAAGCCAAAGGTCCCGTGTTCTATCCCGGCGGAGCAGCGTCTATATTGAACGGAGAGCTGCGCACACACCTGGGGTAAGACGGAGGAGTCATTACACAGTCTGTAGAACTGTATGGGGACAATTATTGTGCCACAATCCACAACGGCCTGTGAAAGTGAACAGATCTGGCTACAATTTTAAATTTTTTGGGGGAAGGGGGTTATACAAATTTCATTCTGTGTTATGTCTACGATCCCTATGCTGTATACACTGCAAGGGTTTGTAAGTTCCTTCTGAAATTATCCATTGTTTGGTCCTCAGGTGTGGCCACGTTAGGCTGGATAGTGTATACAGGTACCCCTAGGGAGGTCACTGGTGACCAATGGCCTCTGTGAAACAACAGAACCTCCCCTTAACTTTCAAGAATAAACCCGCCACACTCGCTCTCCACGTGCGCTCCGCTCGATCCACGAATACAGCCACTTTTCATCTACGCTCCCAATGTGACACATAAGAACTACACATTATTACCAACCGCCTTACCAAGTTTAAAGAGAAACAGACTTTTATAGACTCATTGCTATAAATATTGTTGAAAGATGTTATTTTATGTATTTAATTTTATTACATATTATGCAATATATTTTTAACTACTGTAATTGTAATGTAAATGTGTATAAAATGCTAAACGCCTGATCATTTTTATTTTTCCGTCTGAATGTGATGCATGAGAGAGGTAAAGTTTGCCAAGGGGTGATATTTTGGTGAGGCGATGGGAGATAAGCTGCTAGTTGGCTGAAGTGTAGTTTTAGGATTCGTGTAATGCAGAGCCAGGTTATCCGCAAGGTAACCTGGGACCCGATGGAAGTCCATGGGGTCCAGCTACATCCTTCATGCTCCTGCAGTAATGACGGCAGATACTGCATTTGGCAAAAGCTGTGCATCTGCCCCAGAGGCCTAACTCGAACCTTCAGGGTTCCGATGCAAGAAACCATGAAGCCCCCCCCCCTGACCGGGGCCCTACCCTCCAAGCCCGGTGGCAGAATACCAGGGCCCGTTCTCTAGTGCGATCTTTGTGACCCTGGTAGTTCCACCACTGGTGTCAGTAGTTTTTACTTTTATATTTTTTTTTTGTCATTTTATTTTGTTTTTTAACCACTTCCCGACCGCCGTATGCAGAATGACGGCCGGGAAGTGGCTGAGTTATCCTGACTGGACGTCATATGACGTCCTCAGGATAACAAGCCGCTGCGCGCCCGGGGGGGCGTGCATCGCGGCGATTGGTGGTGTGGGGGGTCAATCTGACCCCCCGCAATGCCGATCTCGGTAAAGTGCTTCGATCCGAAGCACTTTACCATGTGACCAGCCGTGACCAATCACGGCTGGTCACAGTGTAATACAGGAAAGCCGTTTATCGGCTTTCCTGTACTCAGGTCTGCAGACCTGATGAGGGGAGAGCCGATCGGCTGCATCCCTGACAGGGAGGGTTTGTGCTGATGATTTATCAGCACAGCCCTCCCTCGGATCGCCACCCTAGACCACCAGGGAGCCTGCCCAGGGACCACCATTGATGTGCCCAACCAGGACCACCAGGGAGCCGACCAGGGACCACCAGGGAGCCGATCTGGACCACCAGGGAGACCCCCCTAGACCACCAGGTAAGTGACTAAGTGCTCGGGTGCAGCGTCGCACGACCGCGCAATTCTCATTCAAAGCGCAACAGCACTGAAAACTGAAAATTGGTCTGGTAGTAAAGTGTTCTAAGTGCATAGTATTGAAGTGGTTAAAATATTTTTTACAATTTTTTTGGTGGACTCTGGTGAGATATCAGGGGTCTAAAAAAGACCTCTGGTGTTTCACCTTTGAGACAGAGAAAAGAGATTGAGGACACAGCCCTCAATCTCTATCTCTGCAGCCTCAGCTGCACAGAATGAATGGACAAGAATAGCTCTGCACAAAGCTTCCCGTTCATTCACAAACTGAAACAGTGATCAGTACGGCTCACTGACTATTTAATTCAGACAAGGAAGTGGCCAGTAAATGACACATTTACGGGCTCCTTCTCCGCTCTCCATCCTAACAGCATCCCCCACAGCAGGCAGCGGGAGAGGGGGAGCCCAGCAGAGCTATGGGGGATGAGTGGGGTCAGCACAGGGTGGCAGAGAGAGAGCACAGGGGCCCGGGGGAGCTGGATAGGAGGGGCAGTGGCATATAGAGGACCTGATCCCCTCCATCCGGCAGCTGCTAAATGCCTGCGGGAAGGAGAGGAAGAGAAGTGGGCATTCAGTGGATATAGAAGGGAGGGGATCAGTTCCTTCGCTGCCCCTACTATCCTGGTGTACAGGGGGCCGGGTCGCAATTGCACTCCTTGTACGTACACCCCTGACTTGCCCATCTTTTACAAGGGAGGATGAACTTATAGGCAGCTGGTGTCTGAGGGGGCCAGTACAGACAATATGAATGAAGGGGGTGGCTTCTCTGTACTTATTGCAATTCTTCTCCATGTCAGTAGTAAGGATTGGGGGGGGGCTCCATTTTGCCTTAATCCATCTCTGTTATTAAGATATCATGGAGAGACGAACGCTGCTATGAATGCATTTATAGAAACCACCTAAAGCAGTTGAACATGAATTGGGATCAGTTAGCATCGACTACAACACATTCCTAATTATTATTAGGGATATTGTGAACTCCTCAAAAGAAAGATTTTTGCCTACTGTTTCAGTGACAACTATAACATTTCAGATTATTCACCCAGGACTGGAAGTTGGGAAGGGGGGTTCTCCAGGACATCTATAAAGATATGGAAGATAATCAAACCCTTCCTGTTTTATTTAAAACAGGCCATTTCAAACAGTGTTTCAGTTCTTTCCATCTTTTCTGCAGTATTCCCATGTGTACCAGAAAAGTGACCCTCAGACAGATTTCGAATTGGAGCCAACATAATCAAATCATTCATAGAGATCTGTGAATGAATGGGCTACAAGTCTCATCTGCCACAGTGGCAGAGGGGCAGCTTGTAGTTCTCAATAAGCTAGGGGAGCATTGATCAGTGCTCTTGTAGTTCATTGACACTTCCTGCAGGTTTGAAACTGACAGCCCATACAGAGGTACGGGCAGGGAGCTGTAGGAAGTGTCTGCAAGAACCTGACATTGCACCTGTGATCCACTGATTGTGGTTGCCATGCTCTGCAGGCTCCTGAGAAAAAAAAAAAATGCACATTTGTTTTTACTTGCAAAAATATGTGAATTTATTTTTAAACAAAGGTAGCTTTTAACTGAAAGCCAACCACAGTACCCAGATCCAAATAATTGGCAAGACCATGGGATGGGATAAAAGTTCAGGAACAAGCCTGTGGCCGTAGATATGCAGCAATTATTATTTTTTTTTTTAAATAGATTTTATGGTCGTCACACAGGGGGATGGAAACGGCTCCAAAAACACCATCATGAAAATCATTAGTTTTCGTGACAAGCCATTGAAGGGGCACTGCATAGAAACAAAATTAGAAAAAATGGCAGTTCAAATTATAAAAAAGTTTTTCTCTTTACAATATCTTCATTTCAATGGCCACAGTACAATGTCCCCCTAAATGCTGGTGGCTCCTCTACAAAGGTCACAAGAGTCTAGAATTATCAAGTAATTTTTAGATACTTTTGTTGGGTAAACACATGGTCACTTGCATATCACAAAATGTCAATGTGTGAACTATCAAGTTTCATTTTCTGCATCTACAAATGTTCATTTCATACTGTTGGCCACCTTAAGGGCCTGTATCAATGGGTGTTGGACTTGTGTTGATGGACAAATGTAGTGTTCTTCTGACATCAGTTAGATGCCTCTGAGATCATTAGAAATGTATTGTAGGTGTAGTGGACTTGCTTCAGACGTGCTTCAAGTAGCTTTTGCATTATTTTGACTTGTATGGGGAGAGGAACTGTTCTAGCGTGAACAAAAGCTTGGAGATACTAGCCCTAAATCTGCTATTCTTGGGTTGGGGTCAGAAAGGAATATTGTTGCCTCACTGTCAAGAGAAGTTGTAAGCTTCTCTGCTGGGCTTTTCTTTACCTTCTTCTGGATCAATAGTGTTAAAATAGCTGGAACGTGAACTTTTGTCTATGTATTTGTTTTGAACTAAAATTGTCACCACCTTCAAATACTAACCTGCATCATGGAAGCTATTCTGGTGGATTTTAAAAAGGATGGTTGTAGGCCCTCCTATGTTCAGTCAATTCATCCTATTTCCAGGTAACGCCATTCTGAGAAACTCAACTGGGTCATCTGTTGGGGCAAGAAAAGATTAGTGTACTCAGTCAGTGAAGGGCAGGCAATGGTAGAGGCAAGATTCCTCAGCCTGCTTAGTGGAGACTGAAGTGGAAATAATACAGCAGTTCAGTCCTTCCAGAGGCCTGGGGCTTCTTGTGCAAGCTGCAATGGTCTTCAGCCATCAGTCGTCTACTGTTAGCCATGATTGACCAATCAATATCTGTCCAGCCATGTGTCCACTTATAACTAAATCAAGAGGATGTTTTCTTTCCTGCAGCTCAGATATCTTGTAAAGGAGACCTGGCTGCACAATAAACATGGAATGTGAACTTAAAGGTGACAACACTTGATTTAAAATAAGCATTTTATTCTTAATTTTGTTTTTTGTTTTTTAACACTGCCTTTTAGGAATAAAATTTAGTGCAAATTATAAAATAAAAAAACAACCTCTTTAAAAATGCAGATCAAACTTTCCTTACATAATAAGATCATAAAGCACCTGCTACCCAAATGCTGAAAATGCACACAGTATTTTTGGGGCAATCTGCTGCATTTAGACCCCTTTCACACTGAGGCAGTTTTCTGGAGATTCAGTGCTAGAAACAGCGCCTGAAAACTGCCTCTCATTCATTTGCATGATTGCTTTCACACACTGGCGGTGCGCTTGCGGGACATTAGAAAAAGTCCTGCAAGCAGCATCTTTGGGGCATGTTTGGAGCGATATATATAAATATCACTCCAAAAATGACCCTGCCCATTGGAATGAATGCTCAGTGCTTCCAAAGCACCTTAGAAGTGTCGTAAAATGGGTCTTTTCTTCCTTCTCTTTTTTGTTAAGGCCACGTGATCATGTGACCTTAAAAAAACAGACCTGCCAGTGCCCAAAAAACACAGCTAAAACGCTGCTAAACCACAGCAAAAACGACCAGTGCTTTAATGGCACTTCAGTGTGAAAGGGGGCTTAAAGCGGTTGTCTACCCAAAAAAAAAAAAATAATAAAAATAAAAACCTGCAAGACAATAGCATAATGAGCTAGTATGCACCGCATACTAGCTCATTATGAAATACTCACCTTGAAACGAAGATTCGAACGTGCCGCTCGGTCCCCTCCGTGGGAGCGGACATCTTCATCCGGATCTTGCTTCCGGGTACGCGGCTCCGGCGCTGTGACTGGCCGGAGCTGCGAGACGTCACTCCCGCGCATGCGCGTGGGACCCGTTTTTCCCGGCAGGGTCCGGAACTAATGCCGGACTTTGCCGAGACATATACGGCGCATGTGCCGGAACATACACGGCGCATGCGCCGTAACGTTACATTAAATTAGAAAGGGAATATCTTCTAAACCGTACAGGTTTAGAAGATATTCATTTTACCTACAGGTAAGCCTTATTCTAGGCTTACCTGTAGGTAAAAGTAGAAAAAAAGGGTAGACAACCACTTTAAGAGTAAGCAAATTACAGAAACAACAAGATTATTTTTTCTGAGCAGATATTACATATCTTGCAGCTTCAACTAACTGTTTAACTTTTTGCCACCAATTTCATTCATTAAAGAAGTCAAAAGAACACAGTATTTAACATAAAAAAATCCTTCATATCAAGCAGATATCTAACCCTGAATGGGCAGAAGAGGAAATGCTGCAATTCCAAGCCACAATCTTTGTGAAGGTTCTTATCTACTTAAGACATGGCATAGCTAGGAGTAATTAATCACACTCAATTGGACTTGTACTGCAATGTTGAAGATGTTTATCTACTCATCCAAGCGTCATTCTTGGTTAAGTATGGACCAGGAATACAAACAGAACAGAGGAACATCCCAGATGGTGGAACACTACCAAGCCAAGAAAGGCAAGTGGGCAAAGAACATTTCAGATGGAGCGTACCCAGCTAGAAAAGTCTTAGCCAAGGGACTGAACTTCACTGTGGCACCCCAACATATCCCTCTGGTGAGTTTCATCACCACTATCGAAGCTTCCAACCATAACAATAACATTGCTGGAGATGAGGCTTAACAACTCTGCCTGTGAGTCTCTGCTGTCCTATCTAGTACCACACCACCTTTTTCCAGCTTGATTTTACTAGAAAGGAGGTCCCTTAAATCTCTGAATAAGGAACCAAACATACTCATCCTGCCAGTAGGCAAGGGGAGATGCACTGTGGTAATGAACCGGGGTCAGCCATGGCAATAGTTATGAGTCACTAAAGAGGGACCTTCCACCAGCTGTTAAAGAAGATGGGAGACTGTCTACAACACCTGGAAAAGATGCTGTAAACAAGCAACTAACTGGATCTTGTAGCAGCACCACCTTTGTCCCAAGAAAGCTTCACCATGCCTATATTGACTTCCTAAGACATAAAAGCAAGGCGCCCCTCTAAGTTGAATGTGACAATATTATTAGCTATAGTTAATCAAATTTTGCTAGCCAGAAGACACTGCAGCGGGTGTTAAAGCAGAACTATATGCAAAACATTTTTAAAAATTTAGAGTGAGGGTTATAACCCCTGTTCGTTTTTCGCCATCTGTGGCCCATTGAGATTTCTCATCACTTCCTTTCCCATAGCCAAAACAGGAAGTGGGAGGAAATCCCTACAAATTAAGGGAATCCTTTCGCCCACCCAGGTCAGCAGAGCTAGTGTCCCCATTGGAAGATTTCCTCTCTCTTACTGGTCTGGGGACAACCCAAAATTTGGGAATTCTCTTTACTTTCGCATTCAATGATAACAGTAAAAAGGGCAAATAGAGAGGGTGAATCTCTAACTGTTGGCGCTATATAAATCCTGTGTAATTTTCATAATTATCTCCTTAATGGGGGCACAGACAGCAATAAAAACTTAATAGGTGTTCTAATCCACCTCCACTCTGTCAAAAACTACAATAGGATTTTATTAAGCACTTACCGTAAAATCCTTTTCTCTGAGTTCATTGACAGATGCAGCCTCTATTCATGACACATGGGGTTTATGCACATCCTACTAGGAGTAGACTAGGCAAAAAGAAAAAAGCAAGCTGGCCCCTCCCAGGGGGCCGACCTCACTCAGCATAAAACCCCCCAGCTCTGCATAGCATATCAGTTTGTAACAAGCCGTACAAACGCAACACAGAGGGGTGGGTGCTGCGTCTGTCAATGAACTCAGAGAAAAGGATTTTACGGTATGTAGTAAAATCCTATTTTTGCTTACGTTCATTGACAGACGCAGCCTCTATTCATGACACATGGGGATGTCCCAAAGCAGTGTCAAACAAGAGGGGTGGGCCAGCAATAACAACTGTACCCAACAGAATCCTCTCAGGAGGCGCCAGCCGCGCCTATACCGCCGCCGGCAAAACTTTGCGGTCAGAAGCATCATCCGCGGATGCTGACAACACACCTTGTAAAATTTAACAAAAGTGTGCCCCGAGGCCCATGAAGGCGCTTGCACACCGAGACACCGAGGCTTGGTGTCTGAAAACCCAGGAAGTGCTAATCGCCCTGGGGTAATGAGCTGTGACCGGAAAAGGGGGTTCTTGGCACGAACAGTATACGCATGGGTCACAGTCTGTCTGATCCAATGGGATATAGTAGCTGATGAGGCCACCAAACCTTTGCGCGGTCCTTCCATTAGTACAAAGCATCAGACTTCCGAAAAGAAGCTGTAGCCGACGAATACACCCGCAGAGCCCTTGCTACATCCAAAGAGTGCAAAGCAATCTCATTGGTATGAGACGGGTGTGGACACAATGAAGGGAGAACAATGTCCTCATTAATGGGAAAAGAGGAAACCACCTTCAGTAGGAACGAAGGAGAAGGGCGCAGCACCGCCTTATCCTTATGAAGGACCAATTACGAAAACCTACATGACAAAGCCGCCAACTCAGACACCCGCCTAGCGGATGTAATGGCCACCAAAAAGTCACCTTTTTGTGACAGCAATTGTAAGGGAATATCCCTGATTTTCTCATATGGCTGTTTCTGCAGTACGGAAAGTACTAAATTTAAATCCCACGGTGCCAACGGCGACCGTACCGGAGGAGCTACATTACGTACACCCTGTACAAATGTACGTATCAAAGAATGCGTAGCTAAAGGACGTTGAAAAGGGAATCGCCAGATCCGAAATCTGACCCTTGAGTGTACTCAAAACCAATTTGGTATCCAGGCCTTGCTGCAAGAAGTAGCGTGGATCTTCCTAATATAACGGACCACACTCCGCCCCCCCCCCCCAACCTTGGAGGCGAGAAAGAGATATAGGGCCCACGACCAGAAGAACGTCGTTCCGGACCTATGGTTTAACCAAAACTCATGTGAGTTCCCAGTCTAAAGCCTAGACCGCTAAGGGAAAAGTTGCAGGAAATCGATGCGTAAGAAACTATGCATGTAAACATGTCCCACATGCATTACATCGAGGAGGCCATGCCAGCGGCAACCGTGGCACCCTAAATTTAAATCATGAAAGGCATGACGTCTTTGTCGGTATACTCTTTTAGTCCCTATAAGGGAATGTTAACGACAGTGTTTTTCCACTGAAAAACCACCGGTAATGTAGGCGATCCGCCCACAGACTCAACCGCCGAAACAGTACATCCAAAAG
>BLSH010370812.1:1042702-1055361 GCA_018402905.1 Glandirana rugosa | reverse complement strand
CCAGCCCCCGGGATATATAGAAAGAGCGGGGGTTCCAAACCCCCGCCTCACACCAGGCAATATAATCCTTCTAGGTGCGATAACATATCTGCACGAAAAACACCTACGCGCCTTAGGCATGGTAGGGATCACGGAGTCAGAGACACCCCTATCCCTCAGCACCTGAGACTCATTAGCCAAGTCGATAAAGCCAGCGAGGGTAAAGCCGGGTGCAGAATGGGTCCCTGTGACAGCAGATCTTCACAAAGCGGGAGCCGCCCGGGAACGTCTGTTACCATCCGCACCACTTCGGCGTACCAAGGGCGCTGAGGCCAATCCAGAGCCACCAGGACTGTCGGGATTCCCTCCGCTTCTATTCTGCGCAGGAGCCGCGGTAGAAGCTTGAGAGGAGGAAAGGTGTACAGAAGCCTGTACCGGGACCAAGGTGCGACTAGTGCGTCCGTGGCGGCCGCCAACGGGTCCCTTGTCCTGCACACAAAGGTCTGCCCCTTGTGATTGAAACTGGACGCCATTAGGTCCACGTTTGGCGTGCCCCACCGTTTGCAAATCTGGAGGAAAACTTCTGAATGCAGAGACCATTCTCCCTGATCCAGAGTCTGGCGAAAGTCCACTTGCCAGTTTACTACGCCCGGAATGTAGATGGAGGAGATTGCCGGCATGCGAAGTTCTGCCCACCTCAGAATGGGGCCATCTCCACAGCTGGTGCCAAGCTCCTTGTTTGCCCCTGATGGTTCACGTGCGCTACTGCCGTGGTGTTGTACGACTGAACCCGAACCGGGAGGCCGCGCAGCCTTGCCGACCAGTGGGAGAGACAGAGCCCGATTGCCCTCAGCTCCAGCACTTTTATTGGAAGACGCGATTCCTGCGTCGACCAACGGCCCAGAGCAGACAACTGCCCCAGGACTCCTATCAACCAATTCAAGGGAAGGAACGACTTTCCCAAAGTCAATGCCGGGGCCCGGAGCCACCAGGCCAAAGACCCCCTGGTTTGATGATCCAATTCAATCAGCTTGTCCAGGGACAACGGAGACTTGGCCCACCGTAACAGGATCGCTCGCTGCAGGAACCCAGTGTGACTCTCGGCGTACGGTATCGCCTCGAAGGCTGAGACCATGAGCCCCAACACCCGCATACAAACCCGAAAGGAGGACCACCGACGTGACAGCAGGACTTGCACTGCTGCTTGCAGTGTCAGCAGCTTGGCCGGAGGTAGAAAACCTTCGCCTGCTCTAAGTCCAATATCAGGCCCAGATATTCTAGGCGTCAGGACAGGGTCAGTGTCGACTTCTGTAGGTTGATCGGGGGAGAGGAGTATTTCTTGGGCGATCCAGTGTAGTTATCTAAACGTCAAATGGTAAAAGTTGGACTGTCCCCATCCCTAATGTTGAGGATTAGCGCCCTGCTGGCTCTGAGGACGAGTGCTGACATATGTATCGCTTCTAAGACACCTGGCTTTTCGTCTCCTGTGGTGGGTCCTGTAGTAGTACCCCGGTCCGGGGCCCCTCCTTTTGGGGTGGCCCTAGGCGATCAGTCGGCACTTCAATCTACCTTTGGCCATTATGATATGCAGACTACCTTCCTCTCATTATTGGATATAAATTCCCTTTTGGGGTCAAATTATACCATTTTTTACACACCGTATCGCCTTAATCCCGGCCTTATTTCATCTTGGAACTCATACAGCCACTGCTTTTGCAATGAGCCCTGTTTTGGTTAAATCCTGCTTTCTTCTTTTTTGATCTTCGAAACATCTTCTAATTGAACTGATGTCTCCTGATCTTTATACTAAAAACATGAAGTATCCGGATCTGGATGATTGTCATGTTTTTAACTATTGACCACTTACCTCTGAGGAAGATATCTGAAGAAAAATGGGGAACCGCAGATCCCAGCAGGGAACCAGGTCTAACTCCTTGCACTAGGCATAAAAAAACATATGCTATGCAGAGCTGGGGGGTTTTATGCTGAGTAAGGACGGCCCCCTGGGATGGGCCAGCTTGCTTTTTTCTTTTTGCCTAGTCTACTCCTAGTAGGATGTGCATAAACCCCATGTGTCATGAATAGAGGCTGCGTCTGTTAATGAACGTAAGAGAAATATTTGCCTTTAGTTAGGCCTCATGCACACAGGACATTTTTACAGCTGCCTTTAGGGGCATTCAACGTTTTTTTTAACTGCCTCTAAAACCCCCTCCAATGTGTCCATGCACACAAACTGTCAGAGGCATTTGGAGGCATAGGCGTTTGGGGCAGTAGAAAAAAAAACAACAGCCTGTGCTTCCAGGAGCAGTAAAAACCGAAAACGGCAAAAACGCTGCTAAACGCGTCAAGCCACGTTTGACGCTTTTACATTATGGAGAGTGTTTTTAATGAAAAAACGCCCGAAAAGACTAGTGTAAAAATGCAGCTAAACTGACGTTTTTAGCACTGCTGTAGCACTGACATTTTGAAAACGTCCTTTTTGCATGAGGTCTTACACTTATAATAATAATACGAATATATATGCTGAAATCCCCAGCTACATTTTTAAGGATTCTGAGCGGTTCAACATCCTTAAAGTGGTAGTAAAACCTCCTATCATTTTCAGCCAAGGAAGCTGCCATCTTGGCCTCTGTTTAATCTACAACTTCCATGATACTGCACATGTGATCAGCTATGACACCAGCCATTGGATGGTTTCACAGTTTGGTTTAGAGCACAACCAATGGGAGTGTTACATTTCCGGCACGGAACGGTTAATGGATGGGTTTACTACCGCTTTAACAGCTTAGAAAAAAAAAACGAACACCAGAATGAGAATCGCTGCTACTCAGCAGTTGAGGTGTGCACCGAGAAAGTTCAAAAGTAAATTCACCCTTAAAAAGAAGCAAACATAATTCAGATGGAGTATACCTTTAAGGAGAATCAAAGATACTTTTCTGTGGACATCGCTCCTCACTCTACAGTGGACATTTTCAATAAAAGCTCCTGGAAAACACAATTCTCTGCATTCCTTTTATAATCAAAAAGAATATAGGTTAACTCCAAACCCTTCTGTAATAACACAGATAAGGAGTCATCTAGATTACGTTGTGTTCATTTCCTGGCAGAGTGACAGCGAGGATACGGCAGCAATAACGGCAGACACAACACATCCCGCAACGCCTTTATTATTGAAGCTATGTACAATACAGCATTGTTGCAAAGGTTACATTATACATTTTTCTTCCAGTACAACCCAGGGGTTAGAACCCGCAGAAACTGCGCTATTCGTGGACATTCCCTTAAAACTTCCATTCCTCACTGCGTATTTATAAAAAATATTGCACTACATTTATTCTGCACTGTACAAAAGATTAATGGAATTAGCAGCATTAAATCAACCGCAGATTACTTTTACCTAGCCTGTCCTGATAACACAGAAACATCTACAAGAGGACACAAAGTGACAGGTTCGTTCCACAGTGCCGGACCGTGACGGCAGAACAGCGTGTAGAAAGAAACTTCACACCAGACACGGGAACATGGAAGACAAAAGCCACAAATACACAAGTGTTCACTCATGCAATCCTTCCGTCATACAACATTGCCACTAGATTGGTCATGTTTGCTTTTACAAAGGAGGTTATATAAATTGACTTGAGTATTACGAAGGCCTCTCAGCATGAATTATCTAAGACATATGACTTTACCCATGCTTAAGGTGATTGTAGCCGTATTAGTGCAATTGCGACAGAAAATGTATTACTGTCCGTGATACTTTTTTAATTTGCACTAACATACAATTTTTCAGGACAAGCTTTAGGGGTGTGTCCCCCTTCTTCAAGGTCCAAGCAGTACTCTTGGACCTTGAAGAAGAGGACACACCCCGAAAGCTTGTCCTGAAAAATTGTATGTTAGTGCAAATTAAAAAAGTATAACGGACAGTACTCAGTTTTCTCTGACTTTGCCCATCAAATCCTCCTCCATATTATGAAGATTCTCTGAGAAGATGACCAGCACATAAGGGCTACCAATATAGAGAGCAAAAGTGGGCCATATAATACAATAAAAATATTTTACGAATTCTTCAGATAGACATTTCTGATTTTCAGTCCTCAAGAACTTGAACAAGTACTGCTTTCTACTTCTCCCCAATGATGATCTGGTGAATGAATGTTTATAATTAGTCCTGGCACAACACCACTATCTGCCAAGGAGCTATGAGGCCTGAGCATCAGAACCGTTACCAGAGACTAGAAGTTCATGTATCAAACTAATCCGCCCAACTTTGCTTTTAGCTTTAGCTGAAGTGGGAAAGGGTGAGATCATGTTTTAACTGCCAATTGTGTCCCAGTTTCAGAGCTTCCATCTCGCTTCCTGCTGGGTGTCACCAGGACTGAAGAAAGGAGAAACCAATTGGGACACTTGGCAATAAAAAAGTTCTATCTCCTTTCCAACAAAACTAAGGAAGCAAAATATCTTGGCTAGATGTGGGCTTTGGCATGAACACATTGTACAAAATAAATGTCTGGAGACTTTTCAAAAAGTGTTCCTTAAAAAAAAAAAATATATATAAATAAATATATATATATATATATATATATATATATATATATATATATATATATATATAGTGTAGTTAAGAAGATTCTAGTTTTTGAGGCATGTGCAACAAAAACATCATGGCAGATATAATGCGTTGGACAGTAGTGATGGATGTGAGCAGTGGAAAGTAGATGAAGTGTAAAGAACTTTTAACCATCTACCACATAAGAGAAGAAGGACAGAATGAATGAATGAGGGAGAGAGAAAGCAAAAGTGAGCGAGAGAGCAACAAAGCAAAAGCGAGGGAGAGAGAGAGAGAAAGCAAAAGCGAGGGAGAGAGAGAGAGAGAAAGCAAAAGCAAGAGAGAGAGAAAGCAAAAGCGAGAGAGAGAAAGCAAAAGCGAGAGAGAGAAAGCAAAAGCGAGAGAGAGAAAGCAAAAGCGAGAGAGAGAAAGCAAAAGCGAGAGAGAGAAAGCAAAAGCGAGAGAGAGAAAGCAAAAGCAAGAGAGAGAAAGCAAAAGCAAGAGAGAGAAAGCAAAAGCAAGGGAGAGAGAAAGCAAAAGCAAGGGAGAGAGAAAGCAAAAGCAAGAGAGAGAGAAAGCAAAAGCAAGGGAGAGAGAAAGCAAAAGCAAGGGAGAGAGAAAGCAAAAGCAAGGGAGAGAGAAAGCAAAAGCAAGGGAGAGAGAAAGCAAAAGCAAGGGAGAGCCAAAGTGAGGGAGAGAGGAGAGCCAAAGTGAGGGAGAGAGAGAGGAGAGAAAGAAAAAGTGAAGAGAAAGAAAAATAAAGATAAAAGACAGAAAGGGGGAGGCTTGAAGAAAGTGAACAGAGGAGGGGAAAAAGAGATGGAGAGAAAAGGAGAGTAAGTGGGGGAGAGAAAGACAGAGAGGAGAGACAGATAAGGAGACAGGCATGAGAAGAAGAGTAAAAAGCTGGCCATAGACGGATCAAAATTTGGTGGGGCCAACTGAATTTTGATTGTGTGTGGCAGTCCCCTGACTTCTAGTGAATGGTGAAGCTGGAAAACGTAGGCCTCTGATCAATGTATTATATGATGGTGGAGAGCCCGGCTATCAGAATACAGTTTCTCTCATCCACCTCACTTGCGTGGATGGATGAATCTGTTTTTTTTTTTGTTCAGACAGAAATAAAATGAACCATCTATGGCCAACTTTGGAGAATGCATAGGAAGGGGCAAGGGATACGTTGGGTGGAGTAAACAAGAAAGAAAGAGGTAAGATGAGAAAACAGTATGATATGAAGGAAGAGACGCACAGGAATCGTGGTAGAGAGATTTCTTTCTTTTAGTGTTTTGAGACACACAGCATGATGTTTTTACAGTACATACACACATACACTTTTTCTTTCTAAAAACAGGTCTCTATCTCTTTTTATGCAAAACTGAACTAAAACACAATTTTCCACTACCTTACCCATCGTAATTAAACCTGCCAAATAACAGTATAAAATGCATTGTTTTTGTATCTTTTTATGACAGTTTATGAGTGTCAAATGTCCACTATGTCTTATGGGGCTTGAATGACACGCCATATACATTTGACATTAGGGGGCATATTTATAAAGCAGTAAAAGTGACTTTCTGCAAACTTGTGGCGAATCAATTACCTTCATTTAAAACACATACGCCTAAAAGATTTACCTTCAGTAATTGTTTGGTGAATTTTAGTATATGCTATACAAGTATGTCTCTTAGTGTAAAGAACTCTGTAGGTATTTTGGACCGATTTGTAAACATCGGATGACCCTCCTTATAGTGTGCAAAAAATTTCCCCATTCTGATAAAGACAGCCCAGCTCATAGTGACCAAATCGGTTCATCGAACTACAACCGTTACAGCAGCTGTGGATGGGACTGGAGACACAGTATGTCAAACCACTCAGACACAACATGAAAATAAAGATTAAAGTGCAAGAAATTAAATAATGTACAGTAGATTATTTTCTTACAAATTATGAAAACTAATAAAATGATGTATTATAAAAACTAGAAATTAAAACACAAAATTATAAAAAGAATCACATCCACCAATACATAAAGTATTAAGCAGCTAAATATATCTGCAGTGTTTTCTGCCTCCACCGTAAAATGTATAATAATGACAGTGTCAGAGGTGACACCGACCCTTTATATTGGTAAGATTGGTAGAGACCTAGTCTGAGCTTGTATTTTTTTCTGCATCAATTGGTACAGCAGACCACGGAGAAGCGAAGTTGGACATTCTGCTCTTAGAAACAGAAGTACATCTCAAAGCAAGAAGGGACAAGCCTGAAAGGCCAAGTCCACCTTTCGAGAAAATAGCCAATGCAGTCAATGGGCCCCAATAGATATTGAGAAACTGAGGCTTTGTAAAATATTCAATAATATTATTTTTATACCTATTGGCCATTTGGGTTCCTTTAGAAGCATGGCTGAAAAACTCCCAGTTAGCAACCCCCATGTCATGTCTTGCTTCTAAGACGTGGAATCCACTGGATGTTCAATCCCAGGTTTACAGGAGTGAAAACCAACGGTTTTCAAATCCAAGCAACAAGCCAGGACGTGGCAGTTGCTAACTGGGAGTTTTTAAGCCAGGCTTCTGGGGTCCCAAATGACCTACTGGTGTGACAACAATATTACTGAACATTTTACAAAGCTGCACAGGTTTTCAATATCTTCTAGGGCCCCTTGATGGCATAGGCTATTTTCTGGAAAAGGCAAACTTAGCCTTGAAAGTCTTTCAACCATAAGGCAGCAAAAGTAATAAGTCATTCCATAAAATATTTGTTATAAGTAGTCCCGATTTACTAGGCTGTAGTAAAACTTCCCAAATGCTCTGAAATTGTTAGTGGGACCTTGCGTAGTAAAGATAAAGTGACTGATTATTTGTGCATAGGTTTCATTTCGGCAAAAATAAGATGATTAGCCAACTGCCTCTATATCTATATATTGCATGTGCATAACAAGGGCCCCTTGGAAGGTGACAGACAGCCCTCCAAGTCTTCCTTATGAGGAGTGTTTGGTCTATGTGAAGTAAATTGAGCGGCAATAAACAATTCAACCTGAGCCAATTACTGGATTCAGAAGCCAAAATGAAAGCAGATGCCATCTGAGTTTTTGCAAGGAATTGGAAAGATACAAGGCATCTATTGCTTTCACTGAATGATACTTTTAAAAGAAAAGAACAGGGGCATTTAGAAGCATCTACAGGAAATTACAGCACTTGCAGGCAGGAGAGGCAGAAGAACCCCCTCATACAACCTTCTACCGTCCCCTGAACTGCCCCAGAACATCACTGCAAAAAAAAAACATCATGGACACCACAATAGTCCCATCTGTCAAGAGGAAATAAAGAGACGTGCAGGTGCCCACAGTGTGCCACTCACCCTGGAATGGGAACTTTGATAAGAAATTTTTAAAATTATGAAAATAGGTGATACCCCTGTGAAGTTTTGGAATTGGGGGTCATATAGGAGAAGAATTACTTTTACAGCTAAGGAGTTGGTGGGTCTAAAATACAATATATGGCCAAACGTTTGTGGACACCTAACCATCACACCTACCTATATGGCTAAAATAAAGTAGACAACCCTTCACCCCCAAATTAGAGTTCAGATGTCTCCAGTAAAGGGTAATGTTACGACATACAAAAAACTATTTTATATAATTGTATACTTTCAACCTTGTGGTAGTAGTTTGGTGTAGGCCTTTTACTGTTCCAGCAAGACTGGGTTCCTGTGCACAAAGCTAGCTACATAAAGACATGGTTTGTCTTGTTTGGTGTGGAGGAAGTTAAATGGCCTGCACAGAGCCCCAACCTCAACCCTACTGAACACCTCTGAGATTACCTGGAACATGGATTGTGAGCCAGGTCTTCTAATCCAACATCAGTACCTGAGCTCACAAATGGGCACCAAGACACATTTCAAAATCTAGTGGAATATGTTCCCATAGTGGAAGCTGTTATAGCCACAAGGGGTTGCTGCTCCATACTAATGACCACAGGTGTGGAATGGGAGGTCTGACAAACTTATATAGGTCTGATGGTCAGGAGTCCACATACTTTTGGCCACATAGTGTAAGATAAGAATTACATTTACATGTAAGAGGTTGGGTGGGGCTTCAATAGAATGGAAGCTGCCTGTGCTGACTGCCTTTTAAAAGGTCCAGGCTCCAGGGTTGTCATTCTAAGGCAAGGACCTGTATTCTGTGACTGGTTCCCTTTAATGATCCCATTCTGGTCACTCAAGACTTTTCCAGTTCATGTGCAGTACAGTAAAACACGGCTATGAAAGAGGATTCCTGATTGGCTACTTTTTCTCATAGCACCACCCACATCACATTATTACTTGTGCATTATAACCTAAACAAGGTGTCATTTCTATCCATGTCACAACAGATTTCTGGTCCAAACAAAAATGTATTCTAGTTTGGAATGATGCAGCCATTTAGATGTCCAAATAAAACCTATTTAAAAGGCTAATACAGTAAAACCTTAGATTTCGGGTAACTTGGTCTGCGAGTGTTTTCCAATATGAGCAATTTTTTTTTTTAAATTTTAACTTGATAAATGAGCTATGTCTTGATATATACAAGTAGTGTCACGTCACAGCAGAGTATAAAAGAGAAGAGAGGCACCTCTAAGTGTAGCAATATTGTTACATTTAATGAAGGCACAACTTTTAGCAACTCACATGGTTGATGATTAAAACAGGCACACCTAAGTATGCAGGGATCCAGGGTAAATTGGTCCACATAGACCATCCTTCGCACCGCCATTGACGTCATCCCTTCCATGCTGCGCTCCACGAGCGATTCAAGCATTGCTTTCAGATCGCTCTACTGCAGGGTAGTCTTCCCGGTCACGATTGCAGACTGACAGCGGTGAGAGCCGGCGGTGTGGAGGATGGTCTATGTGGACAGCTTTTCTCAGGATGCCTGCATACTTAGATGTGCCTGTTTTAATCATCAGCCATGTAAGTTGCTAAATGTTGTACCTTCATTAAATGTAAACATATTGCTACACTTAGAGGCGCCTCTCTTCTCTTTTATATTCTGTAGCTCCTGCTGGAATTTGCTTCTAATCCCCTTGTGGAGGCGGCCATTTGTGAATGGACAGTTTATGGTTATACAACCTATCACATTGCTATAATCTTTGTATATGGGCTATAGACTGAATGGACTTCTGAATAAATGGTTGTGGAACGAATCATCTGATTTTGCATTATTTCTTATTGGGAAATTTGCTTTGATATACGAATGCTTTGAATTACAAGCACATTTCTGGAACAAATGATGCTCGCAATCCAAGATTTTACTGTATCTGAAGTTGATAGAGGTGATCATATTCAAAATTAGCTGATGTCCTGGACTAGAAATCCAGAATAATGGGCCTTTTGCACATTGAACAGCTCTGACACACTGAGAAGGGAGTGGTGGGGTGGAGGGGGGAGCCCCGATTTAATTTTTAAACATGAAAATGTCAGAATGTTGTTTTTGTTAGAGTTTAGTTTAGCGGGATCTTTAATGTGAGATTAATGGCAGTAAAGTGTACCTGTCATGCAAGGATCTATGGTAGAAGTAGGCTTATTTTCCTGTCCTATTTACATGGTCCCTGTGGAAGGCACCCCTGTACTGAAGGCTTAATGCACTTCTGTCTGTAGCAGACCTCTCTGTCTATAAAGCTGCGCGGTACAAAGAAACAGAAAAGACAAGCTAAGGAACCGGAGTGGTGCCTGGTGCACCACATAACCCAATCAAGGCTCCGCTCTCTTCATAAACCTCTGTTTTCTGAAGACCTGCCCAATAAGGACCTCTTACACGGCAGGAATAAAGAACCAGAAATATCTCACACCATCAAACGAAAGCCACAAATGCCAAACATTGCCATATTAAAGGCTCCTGTCAGTTTAGAAGAGGCCTTGAAGCTCAACTCCATACAAAAATGTGTTTGGCTCTAGATATCATGAGGAAGGGATATAACCTCCCCATAAAAGAGATGTCTTTTCTCTTCCTGTCACATGTGTCATCTGAACAGGAAGTGCAGAGAAATTTCCCTCACTTATGGTGACAACAATAAACTCCTGATGGAGATTCCTCACCCTTCCTCATTCTATTAGAAATTTAATTTAAATGCAACCTGTTTCACCTCACTGCCTGCTTTGTAACCCATCAAATCTTCTAAATGGGGACACAAATCGTAATTAAAAAAAGTATAATTTGCCTGTTATGGTTGGGATTTCTAAGTATCTGTAAAAATTAGATAAGCTTCTCCATATGCGGCCTTTTAAAGGTGGATTGGGTGACGTAGCATCTGGTAGATTAGTGGAGTGCATGACAATCCCAAATCAGTGCTTTTGGTGGACCAATTATTGGCAGCTTAAAATCTTTGCCCGATCACTACACATGGCCTCCCCTTTCACATCATGTGACCATAGCATTTCAAAACAGGCGGAGAGATCAGCCCAGATGACATGGTGACCATCCCGTCATATCTGACCATCCAGCCAGTGTCTAATATCTATGGCAAGCTTTATTCTAAAAGCAACCAATCAGAAACCAGCTTTTAACTGATCTGGCTACATTCACATGAAATTTGATTGGTTGTTATGGGTTCACTTAGACTTAAACAGGCTGCTCTCTCTTTACTGAACAGACTGGTACTACTCTTACCAGCCAAGGGAATACATACAAAATGACTTAATGGCAGTGGAACTATAAAAAATCTCAGATTATCCTAAAATAAGAGCAGACTGCTTTGCACATACCGTCTCATTTGACTCCTCTTTTAAGACACTGAATCTGATTGGTGACCGAGAGAAAAGGTTTAGATAACGAATAGTTACTGGGCAACAGGCCGCTTTCTGCATCTTTCTATGGAATGTGCTTTATAGTATATCATCACTGGCCATTACACAGTGTGTAACATATCTGGGGCAGAATAGTTTGAGATGTCCCAGGAGATAAACACATCAAATAGTGAATATTTTCCCTTTAATATGCCAACATATATAGGTGTATATATTATTGGGCCTTGTACAATCTCAGGGGGTTTCCGTTCAGCTTCCTCCACAAACAAGTTATCTTTGGCGTTTGTGAGTGAAGAATGGGGAAGCATGGCATCACACAAAGCTCCTTGTGTCCCAACAGCCTCCAATATATCCTCCTCTGCCAGCAAAGGTTAATATATTGTAGAAAGTGTCTGATTCTCCCCAAAAATAAATTTTTCTGAAGACATGGACAGAGACAGGCAGACATAGTAAAAAATGGCAGCTGCAATGTAAAGGATAAATTAATCAGCGCTGGACAAACAGTGTCTAAATCGGCTTCCATCATCCTTCCTTTTGCCCAAAGTTGGCTTTGGGGCTGCCAATCTTCTAGCACCTGCATAACCCGGACAGCAGGCTGGCTGAGCCTTCGTCAAAAGGCTAGTGGTGTCAACATCCTGCTTGAAGTCCTTCAATTCAGTGTATGTGAAGCAGGTCAAGGTGCAGATCTATTCTTCCTCTCGGGTTTTACAGTGTACAAGCGGTGAGAAGATGCAATTTTATGGCCAAGTTTAACTACTCTGCCTCGAGGGCTTCTGGCAGGTTATCCTCAGTAGGGTCACTTAAAGGTGCCTTCATCTCCAGTGGTACATCATCATCCTCATTATCAGCAGCTTCAGACACCACCACAGAATCTTCATCATATTTCACTGTTTTTCTAGGCTGAGCCAAAGACGAGTTTTCCAGAGACTCAATGTCCTCAATTCCTGCCCGGTAATGGATCATGAGCAATGTGAGGGCCTGTAGTCTCTCACCAGACTTGGACAGTGCCGCAGACCTATGTTTTCAATCTCAAGTACAATCTATTTGAGGTCTTACTTTAACTAGTCCTTGACCTTGTATTGTTAAGAGAACAATTTCTTCTCGCTCTCAGATGTCTTCGGTCTTCCTTTCGGGAAAACAGACGCCGTGACAGGTTCAGACCACTCTCTGATGTCCGGGAGTGTAACGAGTACTAGGTAATGGCCCGTCCTTAACTCCTGTAACTCAGAGACCTTTTGAGCAGAAACCGAGTCGGATCTTTTTGTCACTTTATACTACTTCTAAGACACCACCACAGACTTCGACGACTATTACTCCTACTACTACATGGTGACCTCTACTTCCGTGGAAATTC
>BLSH010370812.1:1020566-1035340 GCA_018402905.1 Glandirana rugosa | reverse complement strand
CTTCAGTCAGGTCCGCCTTAAGTTCCTTCATGCACTCCGAAGGGTACTGCACTGCCATGGCCGCAGCCAAAGTAGGTCGCACCGCGGAGTAGTAAGGCGTGCAATAGGCGGATCCACCGCAGGAGATTCCCATTTCTTCCGGAAGCTCTCCTCAAAGGATAGCGTTCAGAAAAAACGTGCAGTCAGAGAGGGAGAACGGCATGGTTGTTGCCATTCACAGTATAGGAAATGGTCAAAAAAACATTGTTTGTAAGGATAGGACTCGGGCCTTGGGGAGCCTAGAAGACCCGCACACATAGACAGCCCGCAATTCGCCTGTTTGAACCACTGCAACTTGGTGCGAATGCCAGCGATAATGGTGGCTACCAGCACATTGTCCTGGTCAGTCACAGGCTCTTGGTCCTCAGTTCCCATGTCACCACCCGTTTCCTCATCAGACAGGCTAGCATGTCTCCGCCGTTTTCAGTGAGAAGAAGAAGCTGCAGCCACGTGTAGAATGCAGAGCATGCAGTGAAGATGGCTGCCAGGAAGCACTAGAGGGTGAGCACACCTCTCAGGCAACATGCAGTACCGATTATGGCCGCTCCGAGCGCTAGAGGGAAAGCCCCATAGGCTGAAAATGTCCGCGGCTACGGCAAAATGGCGGCGGTCCGCCGCAAAATGGCGGCCAAAGACCGCATGGTGATGCTGGACGAGAAGGCTGAACGAAGGTACAGCGCTGGGGAGGGGGGTGAGGGCGGGGGGTGGCAGGGGGCAAGATGAGAGGCTGATTCCCACCCAGTGGCTACCCTGGACAGCTACAGGAGCAGTGAAAAAAATCGCATTGCAGAAAAAAGAAAATGGTCACAATAGGACCGCAGTTCCCTATAGGGAAGCCAGGTCAACTCCTTGCGAACTAGGCATTGAAACTGGAGAGCTCCTCTGGGAGGGGGGTTTTAATGTAGGAAAAGAGGACGGCCCCCACGGGAGGGGCCAGCTGATTTCTTTTCTCTGCCTAGTTAACTCCTGGTAGGACGAACATAAAACCCCACAAAGTCATGAAGAGCTGCGTCTGTCAGTGAACGTAGGAGAAAAGCACAGTTCATTCTGAAAAAAAACAAGGTATAATCCACCTGGATACACAAAGTAGTTGTGATGATATGTACAGTTTTACTAACACATGTCAAAGTTCCAAAATTGCTTTTAAGCATTAATGCAGGAGTTCATCCCAAAAGTGGAACTTCCGCTCGTCGGATTCCTCCCCTCCTCTGCTGTCACATTTGGGTGGTTCGGCCCATCAGCAGCCGGCTCCATCCCCCTCCGCCGCTGGGCCAGTGAGAAAGCGCAGCGGCGGCATAACATCACATAAGGAGCCGCCGTTCGTTTGTCCGCTGCCGTACGAACGGAGCGAGGAGTGCAACGAGATACTGCAGCGATATGATCGCAGCCACTGTGGCTTGGAAAACGGCATCTGTTCGTCGTTGGAGACAGAGGTACCACATATGAGACATTTGTGCACATAAGGCCAGCACCGGGCGATAGCACTGTCTAACCCGCCAGCCACTCTAAGAGGGGAAGTGTGTCAGGACTTGCTTCTTGGACATAGGGGCAATATACAATCACCAGTCCGGTATATCCCCACTTTTACACACACACCCAGCGAATAGCTATCCCCATACGTCTAGAGTGGTTGCATTATATATGGGAAGGAATCGGCCAGCATTCTGTGCACTTCCATCATAATGATGACTATATATCATCCATAGGAATATTTACGTGGAATGGGACATTATATAGTTATTGGAACTCTATCCGCTCCTTGCTATTTGGATCCATAGGAACATCGGGGGGCAAGCGAGTATACCCAACCCATACACCCTCCTTCTCCCCATCATCATGACTCGAGTCACCAGGGATTGATGCACATCATGAATGTCCTCATATATTGAGTTGATAATAGCACTACATGGGGAATTCCCAACAGGACACTCAGGGTGTGCTTCCGGGCTGGTGTCCAGACGAAATATTTCATTGTGTTGTGACACGTCATAGTCTGTCTTCACGTGGTTGATTAAGTAGAATAATATATACAGGCTGTAGTGTAAGTCTCCTATTTGAACACACAGCTATGGAAAACTGTGCAGGTTATCAGGAAACCATGGTATACAGATCATCCCAAAAAGGTATATAATGAATATTTCACTTTCCGACCACCCGCCGCAGTTATACTGCGGCAAGGTGGCTCGGCTGCGCAAATCGCCAAGCCAGTATGGTAGAATGTGCCCGGTATTGAAGTGGTTAAAGAGAAGTGCAGGAATAAAAAAAACAAAACAATCATACTCACCTAGGTGGATGCAGAATCAATCCGATGCCGCATCTGTTCCTCACCGCCTCTAAAGCCTAGTACACATGGGTCGAATGTTGGGCCGGCATCAGTACATTCGGCCTATGTGTATGGCAGCCGGTCGAAGGCTCATGAATGAAAAAGGTCTGCCGACCAACTCCTGGGGGAGATTGCTGTGCTAACATCAGATTGTTAGTACAGTGGCTCCAACCTGAGCTGTCAGTTTTTTTTTTTTCGGGTTGACATGAAAAAAAAAAAAAACTAGTGGTGGGTACTAGGCTTTAGACTGAAAACTGAGCAATCAAAGACCGCTGATCGCTCAGTCTTTGGTCTTCAGTGAACCAACAGCCGGTAAATGCCAGTCACTGGCTCTCTACTCTGTAGCGCCGGGCTGTAGAGGAGGCAGGAGTGTCTGGTTCAGGCTCTCAGCAGTTTGCCGAGAGGCTGAGCCAGATGCCACCTAGGCATTTTGGTGGATCCTAACATTAAAGTTATGATCACTCCAAAGTCTGGACCGGCTGATTGACTTAAGCCAATCGCGGACTTTAGCCCGTTGTCGGCTGAATAGGTATCACAGGAGTGCAGAACGACCCTACTTCTCTTAAGTGGTCTGTACAGAGCCCTGACCTCAACCCTACTGAATAACTTTGGGATAACTTGGAATGCTGGTTGTGAGCCAGATCTCCTCATTCAGTACCTGACCTCACAAATAGGCACATTTTTCCACAAACGCACTACAAAATCTTGTGGAAAGCCTTCTCACAAGAGTGGAGGCTGCTAAACGCGCAAAGGAAGGCCAACTCCATATCAAGGGTTGTGGTTTTGGTAGGAGATATCAAACAAGGTCATACAGGTGTGTCGGTCAGGGATCCGCGGACTTCTGGCCATACAGTAAGAATATAGTGACTACTTGCTGCATCTTTTTCTTTTCTGTGTCAGCAATCCAGACTATATGAAAGACAGACAGCCAGGATATAAGCATTTCCAGCAAGGGGCTGCCCCTATTTAGCTCCCAGTACCCAGGCAGGCACAACATGACTACACGAATATGTTACTGGCAGAATAATGGTGGTATCTCCTACCTTGCCCTGCCCTCTGAGCTCTATGGGCTCAGACAGAAATTCAGGCATGAGCGGAGGCTTACAGCCTACATCTAATCAGAGGACAATTGACAGCAACCTCCTTCTCATACCTCCAATTGCAATTATGCGATCGCCTTTCTTCATGTCCATGCCTGCAGCGGGGGAATTTGGCATGACCGACTCCACACAGATATGTCCAGTGTCTCCATCTCTGGCCTGTACCAGGATCAGCCCAATGTTCTGTGATGTTCCTTTAATTAACTCCACCTGGAACGCAAACACAAAATGGAGAAGTCTTTTAAAGTGGTATAAACAAAAACCTGTAAATACTGAACACTACAACCAACCAGCAAAGTGAATGATCCAAGAAAAGACTGAAATAAACAAATAAAGGTTTTTAGGGTCATAGGAAAGACACGTGACAATGACAACAATCTGGAATGAGATCTTCCATGTAATCCAATCACTGCAGGCTAATCTGAATTCTGAAGACACATTATAGGAGTACAGATAGGCGGGGACATATTTCACCAAGAGTAACAGGTGGTAAGACCTTTGCCTTTCCCCAAGCCTGCCATGCCACAATCCTCTAGGACAGGGGTCTCCAAACTTTCTAAAGAAAGGGCCAGACTACCGTTCTTCAGCATTTAGGAGGGCCGGACTGTGCCCAGTGAGAGTAAACAACGTCTGATCTTTGGTATTAGGGGGAGAAATAGTTGGTATCCGTGAAAGGAATTATGCCACATCCATAGTGTCATTATAAAGAATAGTGCCCCATCATTGGTGACAGTGGAAGAAATAGTGCCCCATCATTGGTGTCAGTGGAAGGAACTGTGCCCCATGATTGGTGACAGTGGAAGAAATAGTCCCCCATCATTGGTGTCAGTGGAAGGAATAGTGCTCCATCATTGGTGTCAGTTTATGGAATGGTGCCGCATTGTTGGTGTCAGTGACAGGAATTATGCTGCGTTTTTTGTGTCAGTGACAGGAATGAAGCCCCAATGTTGGTGTCAGTGACAGGAATAATGTCTCAAGGGCCAGATAAAGGCAAGCAAAGGGCTGCAGTTTGGAGAACACTGCTCTAGGAGGTTGTACTGTCATTGTATGGCAGCACAATTGTGCTGGGGGTCTTGTTCCCTTTCCTCTATAGCATGGATCTTCAAACTTTCTAAGCATAGGACCGATTTACTGTCCTTCAGGCTTTAGGGGGGCTGGACTAGGGCCAGTGGGAATAGAAAATGTCTGGGCATCAGTGCCCCATCATTGATTTGAACGAGAGGAATAGCACCCCATTGTTGGTATCAATGAAAAGAATAGAGCCCCATTGATGGTGTCAGCAGGGGAAATGGTGCTCCATTGATGGTGTCAGTAGGGGGAATGGTGCTCCATTATGGTGTCAGTAGGGGGAATGGTGCTCCATCATTGGTGTCAGTAGGGGGAATGGTGCTCCATCATTGGTGTCATCAGTAGGGGGAATAGTGCTCCATCATTGGTGTCAGTAGGGGGAATGGTGCTCCATCATTGGTGTCAGTAGGGGGAATGCTGCTCCATCATTGGTGTCAGTAGGGGGAATGCTGCTCCATCATTGGTGTCAGTAGGGGGAATGGTGCTCCATCATTGGTGTCAGTAGGGGGAATGGTGCTCCATCATTGGTGTCATCAGTAGGGGGAATGGTGCTCCATCATTGGTGTCAGTAGGGGGAATGGTGCTCCATCATTGGTGTCAGTAGGGGGAATGGTGCCCCAAGGGCCAGATAAAGGGAAGCAAAGGGCCGCAGTTTGGAGACCACTGCTCTATAGAAAAGAGAAGGGCAGATCCTCTCTCACACTGAGATTTCCAATAAGTGAACCAAATCTATGTTCCCAATTACTAACGCTTCTACGAGTCACAAGTACTGACTATCTCACCCTAGGGAAAGAGAACGTTTTAGAATGACCATACAGGAGGACTGAATGGTTTGGTATCAATAGTTTGCACTGAGACAATCCTCTGCTCCCTCACTGATCCCTGCACGCTAGGCCCTCTCCTCTTATTAGGCAGTAATGAGCAGTGCCCTGTCCCTGCTATTAAAGCTGAAGTTCAATTGGTTTATATTTTTCATTCCCTGGTTCCTCCCTCCCTCAACATGCTCATGATTTTTTAAATAAAGGCTGCTTTCATTACATATTTTAGATCCAATGAGGTCATCACTTGGTCTTTACACTTTTCTATACAATGCAAGCCGACCATGGCTGGAGGCAGCTAGGTGCTGTACATAGTTTCCTGAAAACATCCCTGTGCCCTTCTTCAGTACTCCTCAGACCTCAGTAGTGATGCATACAATAGGCTAGCATTTAGGAGTTATGCAAATGAAAGCCCCTCGATAAGTGGATGTCAGTTTGCAAAAATTGGCATTCCTATCAAGTTGTATTTGCATGCACAATAGCCTAGGTAACGCCCACATTTAAAGCCACGCCTCCAAGATTGAAGAAAGTGAAATTCAACAAATAAAGAGGCAAGGAACAGCCAGGCTGAATAGAAAAGACCTAGATGATGCTGGACGTCCTCCAGCCAGGAAATGAGGCGGGCTCTATCTGGCTTGCTGCAGCTATTAACGTGTTACCAAACCCCGGACCCTGCATTCATTATATCTGATCTCCCACAGTACGCAGAACATGGAAATGCAATTATTTTAGTAAATATAAACGGCTAAATACCTTTTCTCATCAGCAGTATATAGCAGTCTTGTGACTTCTATCGGTGACTGGTTAAAGCTTGTAGGAGCAGTTTTCATTCCCCTCTGACTGTCCTATGAGGCTGCATGATGCCTTTCTGTCTGGACAGTGCTGATTGGCCCTGCGATGATCACATGCACCCCCCCCAAAAAAAAAAAATCTCTAGCAATATACACTAAACTGAGCATGTGCAAAGCTTCAAGGCTCTGTTCTATTAGGAGACGAATTGGGGACTGTGGAAGAAAGGGAGGATCAGAGAAGACAGGGTCAAACAGCCTTCAGTACAACCCGCCTGTCTTTTTTTTTTTTTGTATGATTACTGCTGACGGCTATAGCCTCCTCTGGCTGTCAGAATACGATTGGGCAGCGGGGGGGATTCCCCAAGTTCAGGGATAATCTAGCAATTTTCTTTCCTTTAACCCGTGGTTTGCTTACTCTGTAAGCATTGATGGCGAACCTTGGCACCCCAAATGTTTTGGAACTACATTTCCCATGATGCTCATGCACTCTGCAGTGCAGTTGAGCATCATGGGAAATGTAGTTCCAAACCATCTGGCGTGCCAATGTTCGCCATCAATGCTCTATAGCCTTGAGTTAGCCTTAGGCCAGCCATATACGGTTCGAAGCTCGGCCTGTTAAGCAGGAACCGGCCAAAGTTCAAACCGTTAACGGGCAGGCTGAATGTACCAAGTTGATCGATCAACTTGGGTACAACCAGCCTGCCAAATTATCTTGCGATTATCGTTGCGGCTGCTAGCGATAATTACTGTCTTCTCCCGGCGGGGAGGCTTTCCGCACCCCCACCGGGAGAAGACAACTGCTGATTCCCCTGTCAACACTGTATAACGTTGATGCGGGAATCGTGCAAATTTCTTTCCCGCAACCCGTGGATGGATGGATCAAAAGCCAGCCACACATGGATCAGAATTCGGCCAGTTCAGCAGGCACCGGCTGAATTTCAATCCATCTATGGGCAGGCTGGTTGAAGTGAAGTTGATCCATCGATTCACCTCAGTATGACCAAGGCTGTCGAATTTTTTCCTGTGCGTTTACTGCTGCCAGCTATAACCAGCAGCAGCGATCATTCTAGCAGGGAAACCTGCTGTCAGAACACAATGGCTCTGCAAGAGGGATTCCCCCATCAACACGGAGTGTGTTGATGAGGGAAGCAAGTGATTTTCTTTCCTTCAATCAGTGGTTGAGGGAAAGAAAATTGCATAAACTATGACCGACATTAAGTCTTGATCCATGTTTACTGCATGTTACTAAATCAGAAAATCCCCAAGGACCCCATTTACATTTTTTGCAGTGCGTCAACACACTTGCATTAGTATGCAATTTGCTAGGGCAGTCTATTAAAATCAATGGGTTACCAACATCCAAAAAAATTGGACTTGCCACAGTCAGTGTTGATGGGGGAATTGCTCCCGTGGAGCTATAGTGTTCTCCCGGCAGGGAAAACACAGTGATTATTCCTAGTGGCTATAGCCGCTGGTTGGCAATAATCGCACATAAAAATCCAACATTCTAGTTGTACCCAAGCCGATTAATAGATTGATTTGGATCAGCCTTCCCATACACAGTTCAAATCTTGGTGGGTCTGTGCTGAACCGGCCGATTCGAACCATCTATGGCTGGCTTAAGTGTGTTGCAGCGACTTTGAAAGTGAGCCGCACTTCAATGCATGTAATGTGCATTGCCACACATTACTGAGCCTGAACTGGCCCACAATGTCCACTGTCTGAACACCAGATCCTAGGAGCGGAGACACCACCTACAGATTTCATATCAAAGGGATTTCCTTACACTAAAGTAGATGAGACCGGCCATGGTCTTCCTGGCTGTTTGCTGCGGTGGACGCAGACTGTACAACAGGCGGACTCTGCTAGCCATTCTTGTTGCCGTACGACCAATTAACATCTTAAGAAATTGGAATTCTGGGAAATGAGAGCGAAGGTCCTGATCTGAGCACACGGGGAGTAATTATAGGGAGGATGCCCTGTATGAAGACAATATGTCACTACACACAGCCCCCCACCCGCCCCGTACATAATTCACACCAAATCTTTTCCGGGAAGAGACAGATCTCCGCCGCGGCCAATTCACTCAAGAAAACAACATCTACTTTACACAATTGCCACCAATCTCGTCTCCACACATGTCATGCTGCAGGAAAATAAAATGTTTAGCAATTATGAAGACATTTTAAATAAAAGCCAATTACAGGAGGCAAGTGAAAGGAAGCAGCTGGCATTTATCATGTTCAATAATCCGCAGACGGAGACCCTCCCCTCCCCCTCTGCACTACGTGCCCCCATCCCAGAGAGAGCAATTTACAGAGCACTGCCAGCGGCTTCTAGAGGCCGGATCCTACAGGCAGCTAATGAGCGCACCGGCCACTTCCACCCAGAGCCCCGGCCGATATTGATCTTCGCTATATTGTGTCTGCATTCACATTACTCGTCAATGGGAGGACAGAGGCACCAAATAGCCCTCCTCTGATGCAGCCAGGACTTCATCATCAAGGCGACATTTGGAAACAGGACTGTCACACATAAGGATGTGGTCACACCTGCTGGGAAGTGACACACAGAAACATATTACACATCCTACAAATGCATAGTACAGGAGGCCGGTAGGTGCGGTCAGGTGACGTGTCCAGAGGCAGTAGGCCAGCGTGCTCAGGTGATGTGCCCAGAGGCAGTAGGCCAGCGTGCTCAGGTGACGTGCCCAGAGGCAGTAGGCCAGCGTGCTCAGGTGACCTGCCCAGAGGCAACAGGCCAGCGTGCTCAGGTGACCTGCCCAGAGGCAGCAGGCCAGTGTGGTCTGGAGGCGTGCCCAGGGGCACCAGGCCAGTGTGCTCAGGTGACGTGCTCAGAGGCAGCAGGCCAGTGTGGTCAGGTGACGTGCTCAGAGGCAGCAGGCCAGTGTGCTCAGGTGACGTGCTCAGAGGCAGCAGGCCAGTGTGCTCAGGTGACGTGCTCAGAGGCAGCAGGCCAGTGTGCTCAGGTGACGTGCTCAGAGGCGGCAGGCCAGTGTGGTCAGGTGACGTGCTCAGAGGCGGCAGGCCAGTGTGGTCAGGTGACGTGCTCAGAGGCAGTAGGCCAGTGTGGTCAGGTGACGTGCTCAGAGGCAGCAGGTCAGGTGACGTGCTCAGAAGCAGCAGGCCAGTGTGGTCAGGTGATGTGCCCAGAGGCGGCAGGCCAGTGTGGTCAGGTGATGTGCTCAGAGGCAGCAGGTCAGGTGACGTGCTCAGAAGCAGCAGGCGACGTGCTCAGAGGTAACAGACCATGCGACGTGCTCAGAAGCAGCAGGCCAGTGTGGTCAGGTGACGTGCCCAGAGGCAGCAGGCCAGTGTGGTCAGGTGACGTGCCAAGAGGCGGCAGGCCAGTGTGGTCAGGTGACGTGCCAAGAGGCGGCAGGCCAGTGTGGTCAGGTGACGTGCCAAGAGGCGGCAGGCCAGTGTGGTCAGGTGACGTGTTCAGAAGCGGCAGGCCAGTGTGCTCAGGTGACATGCCCAGCGGCAGCAGGCCAGTGTGGTCAGGTGACATGCCCAGAGACAGGCCAGTGTGGTCAGGTGACATGCCCAGAGACAGCAGGCCAGTGTGGTCAGGTGACGTACCCAGAGACAGCAGGCCAGTGTGGTTAGGTGACGTGCCCAGCGACAGCAGGCCAGTGTGGTTAGGTGACATGTTCCGAGGCAACAGGCCAGTGTGATCAGGTGATATACACTAATAATCAACCATCCACCAGGCACTTCAGCTTTGCCAAATGCCCAACTGACACATCAACGTGTACCGGCCTAAATGTTGGTCTGCCGTCTCAAGTGTTTTAAAGGGCCATCACACCTACTACCAGGATCAGATTTAGGATGGCTTTAAACTGACCCACTGTGGTTTAGCCACAGCACCGTGTATCCACAGTTTTCATGCAGGTTAGCCGCACTTTGCTATAAACTTCTATTAGATTGGGCAGTTTTCTGGAAGCGCATAAAAAGTCCTGCAGGGCTATTTTTGCAATGCATACCAATGCCCTATAGTATACCGGACCCCAATACTACAAGCACTTATTTGTCAAGGGAATGCAATGGCAGTAATCTCTGGGGACCTATGGTAGCAAGTTCCCAGTCGCCGTCTGCGTGCTGCATGTCCCCAATCTTGAAACACACTTAACATATTACCAGTCTCCAACCATCCCCTGTGGTATATCTGCAGTCTTTTCTAGCATCTCATGTACTAAACATTATGTGTGGACCTCTGGTGATGTCAGGGGCCACAGTTGAGGCCCCCATAGCTCGTAAGTTGACAGACACTGGCTTACAGATTTGCATCTGTACTGCATCCATCACTAACGTATTGCAGCATTATTACGCACAATGCGGAGTTCCCCGGTGAGCTTCAGAGATCCTAGAGAACAAATTCCAAGCAAGGAGACACAAAGCAGAGCCGCAGACAGGTAAGTGGTTACATGACTCATATGTGAGCCATTGCAGGACTCAGGTCACAGTGTCAGTCCGAACTGCCGCAGGACAAGATGAGGGGGCTCTGAGAACGGCTCATGTCACCATGGTTTGTCGATCGTTAAAGGGCAATGGTGGCTGGCAGCCAGGGGAGCAGCAGAGCCGTGTCACGTCCACTTAGGAGAGACTGGCAGGAGACTGGCCCCAGGGTCCGGCTCACAATAATAGCATCAGTCACCTGACTAGAACACACAACCTCTAAGCCAATTAGTTCAATTTCAGGAAATTGACAGTGAGCACAGGACATGCGGACTTACACGATCGCCTCAGCCAGCGAGACACAAGGGTCTGGCAGGGAAAGGGTTACTGCAAGGCCGAAGCACAGCGGCCCCAACGCAGGAGTTGTGCAAAGCAAACGCAGTCAGCCGCCAATGTCTGTAGTGACCCCCTACATTCAGACGTCACATTATAAATTCAGAAATATATTCCACTTTTTTCTTGTAATAAAAGAAGGCATTTCTGACCACATCATCTATCTATAATCTGCTCCAGGCAATCTCCTCCGTTATATTCAACACAACTCACCGTAAATCCTTCACGGAAAATGTATTTATAGATAATCTCGCTCACCTCAGTGCATTTCTATTACATTCCCAGGTGAGAAACAACTGAAGGAAGCATCACATGCCACACAGTTTATATTAAAGGGGTTGTGTAGAGGATCTCATATGGTGCCTAATGGAAGATCCTCCAAACCACCTGCATGCTGCATACTGACCTGGAACATGGTTGTACTAAAGCCAGAGGATCAGCATAGCAGCTAGGCAACTTGTATCATCACTTATGGTAGGCTCAGTTTTATTTCTATGTGTGGCTGATCCATGGCACAGACACATTGGTGGTATTAGAGGAATCCACTTCCCTCCTCCCAGGAACACTGGTGGTATTAGTGGGTCCTTCTCTCTTCCCTCCTATAGAACACCTCAGATATTAGCCTGACCCGCTGCCCTCCCCCTCTAGGAACATTGGTAGCAGTGTACGAGGGACCTTCTCCCCATACCCAAGGAATACAGGTGGTATTGGAGGGACGCACTCCCCTCTCCAAGAAACACCGGTGGTCTTAGTGAGCCTCTCTCTCCTCCCCTCCCCTCACCCAAAGAATACTGGCGATATTAGACAAAGCCACTCCCCATCCCCCTAGGAACACTGGTAGTAGTGTACGAGGGACCCTTTCTCCAGCCCCAAGAAATACTGGTGGTATTAGAGGGACCCACTCCCCTCCCCCTAGGAACACTAATAGTAGTATTCAAGGGACTTTCTCCCCACCCCCAAGGAATACCAGTGGTATTCGAAAGACTTGCACCTCTCCTCAAGAACATCGGTGGTATTAGAGGGACCCACTTTCCTCCTCCAAGGAAAACCAGCAACATTAAAAAGGACCCACTTTTCCCCCCAGGAACATTGGTGGTACTATAGGGATCTGCTCTGCCCTCTCAAGGAAAACTGGTGGTATCGGAGCGACCCACTCCTCTCTCCCCCAAGAACACGTGGTATCAAAGAGACACGCTCATTTCTCCCCAAGAACACTGGTGGTATTGGAGCAAACCACTCCTCTCTCCCCAAAGAACACTGGTGGTATCCAAGGGAACCCGCTCCTCTCTCCACCAAAAACACTTTTGGTATAAAATGGACACACTCCTCTCCTCCTAGGAACACTGGTATAGTATTCAAGGTACTCTCTCCCCACCCGCAAGGAATACCAGTGGTATTAGAAGGACTTGCTCCTCTCTCCTCAAGAACACCAGTGGAATTATAGGGACCCACTTTCCCCCACCAAGTAACACCAGCAACATTAAAAAGGACCCGCTTTTCTCCCCCAGGAGCATTGGTGGTATTATAGGGATCCACTCCGCCCCCTCAAGGAACACTGGTGGTATCAGATCAACCCACTCCTCTCTTCCCAAGAACACGGGTGGTATCCAAGGGAACCCGCTCCTCTCTCCACCAAGAACACTGGTGGTATCAAAGGGACCCACTCCATTCTTCCCAAGAACACTGTGGTATCAAAGGGAACCACTCCTCTCTCTCCAAGAACACTGGTAGAATCAAAGGGAACTGCTCCACTCTCCCCAAGAACACTGGTGGTATCAAAGGGGCCTGCTCCTACACTGGTGGTACTGGAGGGATCCGCTCCGCTCTCTCTCAAAGAACACTGGTGGTATTGGTGGGACCCACCCTCCTCGCTCCCCAAGAACACTGGTGGAAACGGAAGGAACCGCTCCTCTCTTCTCAAAATGACAGGTGGTATTAGAGGGACCTACTTTCTCCCTTCAGAAACATGAGTGTCATTAGAGGGATCTGCTTCACTCCCCCAGGAACACCAGTGGTATTAGTGGGATTGGCTGTCTTCTCTCCTATGGAACACCTCAGTTAGCAGCGGGCCGTGCTCCCCTCTGAACAGGAACACCTGTGGTATTAGAGGGACCTGCTCCACTCCTCCCAAGAACACCGGGGGTATCCAAGGGAATCCCTTCCCCCAAGAACACCAGCGGTATTAGTATTTGGTGGCGAGGAATGGACATATATTTGTGCCCGGAATCTGACGCTCGCCTATCCGACCCTGGTGAGACCTATCGGAAAAGCAATACTGGCTTCTGCAAGCTGCAGAGTAATTGTGTTACAGTATTGATTCCCAATAGCTCCGTCCGCCCAGTGCCATCACGACAAATGATGGCTAATCGTCCGGCCAGCGCCCTCTGCCAGCTGGCTGCCTGTGTAATGATCTGTGCCTGACAAACCTTTAATTAGCCGCTAATTTCTGCCCTGCTCCTATTTACTTCACAAAACGAGTGTTTGAGGGGCTAAATATAGACGTTGCGTAGATTGTACGAACGCTAACCCTTTCCCAGCCAGGAGAAAATCAGAACAGCTTACCAGACACCTGCTGGGCCTTTCAGGTTATACTGCTGTGTCACCGCTGGAAATATTTCATCCCACTTCCTGTAAGCTCACTATAACAGGAAGTGAAGAGAAATGTCCCTAACACATGCAATACAAACCTAATAGAGATTTGATTCTCTTCTCATGCCAGCCAACATAAAACTGTTTTGGCTGCTGATCCTTTGCCACACTTGAGCAAAAGATCCAACTCCACCCTAAATCAGTCCAGAGATTTCTCCTGTAGGGGGCGCTTCACCATGAACACAAGCATAGATTAAAGGGAAGTTCAAGGAGAACTCTATTTTATATTTGTTATTACAAGCCAGAAAAGAGTGAAACATGAACCCTCCCAGTGAAAGAGGCGGATGGGCTACCGTGTCACCAGTTTAAAGGAGTGCTCTGAAAAAGCAGAATATTGTTTTATAGGAAGGATAAAGCCAGTCATCTTCTCCAGAACTGGCAGTGAATGGGCGATCCATGAACTTGACGCCCTCACATATGTGTTTTGCTCCCCATAATGCATACACACTTGGTTCAGCTCTGCCATGCTGAGGATGAGGAGGGGCGCAAACGTGGCTAAGCTCTGCCATGCTGAGGATGAGGAGGGGTGCAAACTTGGCTCAGCTTTGCCATGCCTAGGAGGAGCGCACACTTGGTTCAGCTCTGCCATGTTGAGAATGAAGAAGGGGCACACACTTGTCAGCTCCGCCATGATTAGTATGAGGAGGGGGTGCACACTTGGCTCCTCTCTGCTATGCTGAGGATGAGAATGGGCACACACTTGATTCAGCTCTGCCATGCTGAGATTGAGAAGGGGCACACACTTGGCTCAGCTCTGCTATGCTGTGGATGAGGAGGGGCACACACTTGGCTCAGCTCTGCCACGCGGAGGAAGAGGAGGGGTACACACTTGGCTCAGATATGCTATGCTGTGGAAGAGGGGCACAAACTTGGCTCAACACTGCTATGCTGTGGATGAGGAGGGGCACACTCTTGGCTCAGTTCTGCCATGCAGAGGAAGAGGAGGGGCACACACTTGGCATAGCTCTGCCATGCTGAGCACACACTTGCCTCAGCTCTGCCATGCTGAGGATAAGAGGATGGGCACACACATGGCTCAGCTCTGCCACGCTGTGGATGAGGAGGGGACATACACTTGGCTCAGCTCTGCCATGCTGAGGATGAGGAGAGGACACACACTCGGCTCAGCTTTGCAATGCTGAGGATGTGTGTGTGTGGGGGGGGGGGGGGGGGGG
>BLSH010370812.1:978034-997374 GCA_018402905.1 Glandirana rugosa | reverse complement strand
CTATTTCATCCCAAAGGTGTTCTATCGGGTTGAAGTCAGGACTCTGTGCAGGCCAGTCAAGTACCCCCACCCCAAACTTGCTCATCTAGGTCTTTATGGACCTTGCTTTGTGCACTGGTGCGCAGTCATGTTGAAACAGAAAGGGGCCATCCCCAGACTGTTCCCACAATTTTGGAAGAATGAAATTGTCCAAAATGTCTTGGTATGCTGACACCGTAAGAGTTCCCTTCACTGGAACTAAGGGGCCGAGCCCAACCCCTGAAACACAATCCCACACCATAATCCCCCCTCCACCAAATGATTTGGACCAGTGCACAAAGCAAGGTCCATAAAGACATGGATGAGCGAGTTTGGGGTGGAGGAGTCCTGACCTCAGCCCGATAGAGCACCTTTGGGATGAATTAGAGCGGAGACGGCTAGCCAGGCCTTCTCTTCCTACATCAGTGCCTGACCTCACAAATGCACTTCTGGAAGAATGGTCAAACATTCCCATAGACACACTCCTAAACCTTGTGGACAGCCTTCCCAGAAGAGTTGAGGCTGTTAAAGCTGCAGGGGTGGGCCAACTCAATATTGAACCCTATGGACGAGTGGCGGCCCATAATGTAAAAATCCTCAGTAAGTGGCCTTTCATTCTATTAGTGATATTTCCATACGGCTTGAAAAAGAGATCTGCACCAAAATGTCATCTGTATCTGGCAGGATTAAACACTTTTCTGAAAGTTTTCTAGAAAAAATAAAAACCTTCTAGTGCTCGCCGTTATACTTTTTAATGCTTCATGTTCATGCTGCTTATATTGTAATGAAGCAAAATCCAATCTGCTCATACAGCAAATGCCTTGTTCACCAAATGATAGCCTGATAGAATAAATTAGGTATATCAATCCAATATTTCCTAAGTTGTCTGCACAATGGACTTATAAATCCAATGATTCAGTCCATATAGCTCTTCGCAAGCAATCATTAACAAGTTGAAGCATAAAATTCCCACATCAAAAAGTGGAGTTTCCATCTTGCTCCATCAAGCAGGCTCTTTTTCCAAGCATGGAGTATGCTGGTGAACCCTCTCCTATACTATAACAGGCCTGAATGAGTATATATTGAGTATATATGAGTTGGATATTCCACCATCGCTCCACACCAAATCTCACTCCAGCTGTGACGGTTCTAGATAGGCTTCCTTTCCGGATTCTGGCAGCGTTACAGAGGGGGAGGGCTTCACTTGCACAGTTACATAGTCAGCTTGACAAAAGAAACAAGTCCATCCAGTTCAACCAACTTGTACCCCCATTGGTAGACTCTTTCCCTTCAGGCCCTTCTACAGCTCTACAGGGAGTATGCGCCCGTCCAATATTCATTACCTAAAACAGTGATTCTCAAACTATGTGCCGTGAGATTTGCAGGTGTGCCCTGTGAGTTTTGAAAAATATTTAAAATTGCTAGCGTTTTGAAACCTTGAAATCGAAAAATTAAATAGTAAATCAATGTCGCAAAAAGTTAAAGTAACATCTATAAAAATGCAACCTCTAGATAATACAAGTAAAGTGCTTAACCTCCTACATGTCACAAACTCTATCCGTTACTCCTTGTGTGTTTCTCAGTACCGATGCCGAAAAGGCATTCAACCGAGTGAACTGGAAGTTTATATTCTCGTTGCTCCGTCACATTGGTCTAGGCGAGACAATGCTACACTGGATTGCTAAAATATATACCAGCCCAACGGCTCAAGTAAAGGCCAATGGTAATCTTTCTAACCCTTTCTCCATTAGCAACGGGACGCAACAAGGGTGCCCACTATCCCCTCTCCTGTTCGCACTCTCCTTGGAGCCATTCCTATGCAAAATTTGTATGAATCTAGATGTCCAGATATCTGCCTACACAGACAACCTATTTTTCACCCTTACAAACCCTGAGATCTCACTCCCAAACCTCCTCCGAGAATTTGATCAATATGGCAAGCTTTCCAACTTAAAAAATAAACTTCACTAAATCAGAGGCAATGGGAATTACAATACCCCCGCAACTCAATCTTAAAATCAAACGTTAATTTTAAATGAACACAGAGCTGAAATACCTGGGTACACACATCCCAGCTGAAATTTCCCATACATATGAGCATAACTTCCCTCCCTTACTAACCAAAACACACGCCCTACTCAAGAGTTGGAATACAGGCCTGCACTCTTGGTTTGGCAGATGCAAATTGTTAAAAATGTGCATTCTACCAAAAATCCTGTACTTATTTCAAGCCCTACCCATTAAGACACCGTTTCCTATTTTAAGAGAGTCCAATCCCTTTTTACTCAATTTGTAAAGGCGCATAGGAAACTGCGTCTCCCCTGAACCCAAATATCACTTCCTAAACATTACAGTGGACTGGCATTACGAGACATTAGGAAGTACTACCAGGCCATTCGCCTAGGCAGAGTCATTAATGGGAGACGGCACTCCGACTCCAAATTATGGGCACAAATAGAACAAGCCCAAACCGATATACCTTTGAAGAGTGCACTTTGGTGTTATGATAATCTACCCCAAGAGCTGAAATCCCACCCAATAGTGGGGAATATGCTACAAGTTCCCAGGCCTCTCTGAGGTTCCCTCATGACAAAGGAATCCCCTTTATTCACGATTTTAGGAAACCCCCAATTTATCCCAGGACTCCAGTCCTCAGAATTTAAAACCTTACATCAGACGAATTGTGATCATGCCTCTAAATTCCTAATGACAAACAAACAGATGGCCTTCTATAGTGGAGCTAATGAGCGCCACGGGTCCTTTCCAACTCCCGTTTTGGAGTGCCCTACAGCATTTTCTACACTCCCTCCCGAACCCTCTGGGATTGGCTCACCAGTTGACCACCTTTGAGGAGAATTGTTCTGGCACTGATCCTCTACACCAGTGGTTCTCAACTCCAGTCCTCGGGACCCACTAACAGGTCAGGTTTGCAGGATAACTGAAATGCATCACAGGTGATATCATTTGCTGCTCAGTGATTGCAGTGTTCTGGTCTGCATCTCCCCAAGGTAATACTGAATATCTGGCCTGTTGGTGGGTCCCAAGGACTGGAGTTGAGAACCACTGCTCTACACCAAGTCCTTTCTAAAATGTACTCCCTGCTAAACACTCCTGCTGAACAGCCTCCACTACCCTGTATAGAAAATTGGGAAACAGAATTGAATCGCACCTTCGCCGCGACCCAAACACAAAACAATATAAGATTCTCCCTCAAATCCTCAATCTGCACCAAAATACAAGAGACTAACTTCAAGATATTAACTAGGTGGTACCTCACCCCTATCCGCTTGAATAAATGCTATCCAACAACCTTGAACCGCTGCTGGAGGTGCAAAGAGAGCAGAGGGATGATGCTACGTGCATTTTGGTCTTGCCCTAAGCTGACCAGCTTTTGGACGAAAGTTCGCACCATTACCCAAAAATTCACAGAGCATAAGATTCCTGATGATCCAGCATTTTTTCCATTTACATGCATCAAATATCCCTGCTAAAACATAAGAAATCCATTCTATGATACTTACTGAATGCAGCCAAGTCTTGCATTCCTCTCTATTGGAAACAACAACATCCACCAACCAATCACACATTGGATGCGTAAGGTGGAAGATATAATCAAAATGGAAGACCTAATTCTCACAGCTCAACATAAATGAGAGAAATATAATAAAACATGGGGCCTCTGGAACTTGTTTGTCCTCTGCCAAAGGAAATCTCCTTTTTGGATCCTGAGTCTCGTTACAGATATAGAGAACAAAGGGACTGCTGCTTTTTACTTCCCCCTCCCCATCTTTTTCTTACTTTACCTCTTACTATGCTATTCCTTACTCTTTATTCTTCCTTTAGGCTTTACTGCCACTAAAGAAAATGGAAAATTGAGTGTGGGCAGCCCTCCCTAGCGCTTTGGGAGGTTATTAATGGATAAGATGGTTTGCAATGTTGTCATCAACGCAGATCTATGAAGCCTGTAACCACATACTGCCCATGTTTCTGAAACATATCAAAGTTTTGTGACCAATGTCTCATTTATCTCACAGTTATTATTGTAATGCTTGGGCTTTGCCCCACCGGGAGTTTAATAAAAATCATATTTGAAAAAAAAAAAACAACGCAATCTGTCAGTCTATCATTCATTGGTTCCTTTCATAACGTGAGACTTGCGCGTGATCTCGGGAGAACTTGTTCGCTCTAATTATATTATAATAAGAGACCATTCCAACTTTGATGCTTATAAATAAAGTTTGTTCATTGTTTAGCGATAGAGAAATACTTCATCAAATCTGGAACTCTGAATAAGAAACTGTTAAATGAAAAGCAAGGAAGCTTGTCAAAAAAGGTTTAGTCTTTAAAGTGGCGTTACACCCAAAACTGGAACTTCCACTTTAAGACCTCCTCCCCAGCTCCTGATACTAAAAGAGAGCTTTTGAAGAGGAGGAGGAGGGGGGGGGGGGTTCGGATGCCCGATTTTGATGGGCACTTCCGTTCCGGTCGCCTTAGGCGATGGGAAGTGGAAGGTCGCCTTCCCCCTCCCTCCCGAAGTCCTGGGACACAGAACAGGTCCTAGAAGACATTTTGGACCAATCTCACAGTGCCGCTCCACTCGCGCATGCGCAGTGCGTGCCCGGCTGTGAAGCCACTAGCTGTCACGACCGGGTGCTCACACTAGGAATGAAGGCACTGCGGAGGGGAGGGGGAGAGATCTGAGGCTCCGTGCGGCCCCATCGCTGGACCAGGAGACAGGTGTCTGTTTATTAAAAGTCAGCAGTTACACTTTTTGTAGCTGCTGACTTTTAATAAAGCATAGAAAACGGTAGTTAAACTTCCCTCATCTAGACCGGAGTTCACTCCTTTGAAAAAAGAACAGCGATACATTTGTATCTTTTATGTTTATAGTTATCAGAGAACTTGGCAGACTGCCAGGAGTTTTGTTTATATTTAACAGCTGTCAGCTAGCCTCGGCAGAGAATGGCTCTTCACTGAGTCAAGTTGGAGATGCTGTTAGTGAGGGGAGAGAATGATCGGGTGACGCTTGCCAGGACGCGATTTCTGGTCGCCATGGCGACCAGGCATCGTTGAGCCCTGTACTAAGCCTGCATTCACTATATCTGGTCGCCCACAGTACACAGAACATGGAAATGCAATTATTTTATACTATATATAATATTATTATATACTAAATATAAACTGCTACATTCCTTTTCTCATCAGCAGTATATAGCAGTCAGACCCCTGACCCTCTGTCTGGAGAGTGCTGATTAGCCCTGTGATGATCACCCTGCCATAATAAAAAAAAAGTTACAAAAAACCCTCTCTAGCAACACACACCAAACTGAGCATGTGCCGAGTGCTTCATAGGGCTCTTTCCTATCAGGAGATGGATTGGGGACTGTGGAAGAAGGGGAGGATCAGACAGGATCAAACAGCCTTTTTACATAATGTGAATGATTAACGCCTTAGGTTTCACAGTAAGTATAACAAGCATGCTTTAATGCATATACAGACTGATTTTACTGTTGTGGGTTTAGTAACACTTAAGGCCTGTGCACACGATACAAAAATGGGAAGTAAAATTTCATCAGACGAACGATCTGCCCATTTTCGGATCGTTAGTATGGTGCTTTCGACAGCCGATTCCGATTTTTCATCCGACAAAAGCTGGATGTGCAGACTAACATTTTTGTCGTACGTGAACTCAACGTCCGATTTTCGTTTAATTAGTACGGTTTTTCGTCCGAAAAAATTCATAAGGGCATGACTACGCATGCTCAGAAATGAAAGAATACATACAAAACTATTCAACACAATACGTCACTTCTGAAGTTGTATTCTGTCTTACGAGAATTTTCATATGGCGAGTAACCTCTTCATTTTCGATATGAGACAAGCATCCAACAAAAAACGGACAAACGGTTGTCCGAAAATCTGATCGTGTATACGAGGCTTAAAGTGGTTGTCAACCCTTGACAACCACTTTAACCTACAGGTAAGCCTATAAGAAGGCTTACCTGTAGGTTCCCTGCATATCTCCTAAACTAGTGTACTGTGATGTGCCCACGTCATCAGGCACATGCGCAGTGAAGAAACGGCCTCCGTGCCGTTCCATCACTGAGATTGTGCCGCGATTGGTGGCTCCCACGCGTATGAGTGACGTCATGGGACTCCGGCCAGTTACAGAGCCGGAGATCACAGCCTTGGAAGGAAGAGGGGCAGGAGATGGACGCGGCCTGGAGCAAGGACATTGTGGGACAGAGCGGGCTTCCAATGCAGGTATGTGCCAATGCAATGCATAGTAGCCCATTATGCTTTTACATTGCAGGGTAATAAAGAGGAAGTAAAACCCACCAGGGTTTACTTCCTCTTTAAAGCGGTTGTCTACCCCCAAACGTCATTTTTACTTACAGGTAAGCCTATAATAAGACTTACCTGTAGGAAAAATGAATATCTCATATTCCACTTGGAATGCAGCCGCTGACGTCACGGCACATGTGCAGTGATGTCCCGGCAAAGGCCCGGCGCATTGCCGGTAAGTCCGCCAGAAAGACGGCTCTGGCCACTTACAGCACCAGAGCCGCGAACCAGGAAAAATCCACACAGCGAAGATGTCCACTCCCTATGCAGGGACTGGGCAGCCCCGCGGGAGCTTTGTTCTAAGGTGAGTATTTCATAATGAGCTAGTATGCATACTAGCTCATTATGCCTTTGCCTTACACTTTTCTTTTTTTCGGTATACAACCGCTTTAAGTCCAGTCTAGGACAAAACATGTCATCATCATCTGACGTGCCACGCCCCTCTCAGCCATGTGGGATGGCTGCATGAGAGATTACAGAGCCACCTGGCGTGTGGCACCTCCCCCACTCTTGGACTGGAACACAGGACTGGGGTACATGCATTCTACAGATGGTGCTAAACTTGTATGGATACTTGGCTTCACAGTGACAGATTGCATTACACACATATGAGACAAGTGAGCCATTGAAGTATAATCTCAATCACAACAGATTCTGTACTGAGAGCTCTTCAAACATACTGTGCGGGGCAGAGAAATATGCTGGGACCTGATTTACAGGTTCATGCCAGACGCCGTCTTCATTGTTCAATCATATCGCTATGCTGGAGTATTTGCTTTTCACCGCCCACCTAAAACATTTGCTGCTTTCCATTCATCTATGTATACTGGATCAATTTTTACTGCTGGGTTCTTATTGGCAATCAAATGGATTTATTGTGGCCACTTCAACCATTATATGTGCCAGCACATGGCATGAGTTGTCACTTGGTTACAAGACCCTATGTGGGCCATTTGTCATTGTAGGCAGACCAGATAGGCAGGTACTCCGATCACGAGAGGTTAGGGGCCTTTGTGTGTGGGAGAACAATGTTGTTCCATTTTTAAATGGAATGGGGAGGGGTGAGCATTTGTTTGAATTAAAAGTGGAGGTAAACCCTCTCCTATACCCAGTGAAGTGAACAGCCTCACATGGTACACAGAGATGACACAAATCTCGCTCTCTCGCTATAATATATATGTTTTACATGTATATCTACAGTCTTCAGCTTTAAATATTCTTTAGAAAGTGCACATCGGTGTTAAGAGATTTTCTCTCCCTGGTCAGCACTGGGAGTGGATTCTTGGCATACGGCCAAGACAGCTGATTGGAGGAAAGGCACCCACCCCCCCTCCACATAGGCAGAGACTTTCAGAGCTGTGCTGTGACAAGACAAGCTCCCCACTAATCTACTTTTTGCATCCTCCCACAACACAAATCTCAGGCTGGTTTTCTCTTGGTTGAGAGAACTTGTCAGAAGTTATGCTGATAACAGAGCAACGAAACAGCAAAAACACACAGGACTTTGTGCTTTGGAAAGAGATAAGAAATCACTACAGATATATGTGCCCAGGTCAGATTTAATGAATCAGGTTTACATCCACTTTAAATTAAATATATAGACGCGTTTCTGTATTTAATAAACTTTAATATTTTGAATTAAGGCGAGTTGTGGTATCCACATCCACAATTTTTCTCTATTTATAGATATATTGTATGGTGTTGAGTGCAAACAATGCATTAAGGTAACAAAACTTTTTTAGGTTTAGTAACACTTTAAAGCGAAACTTCCCAAAACGGCTTCACAGGTCCCAGAAGGCTGCAGGACCATTGCAGCACGGCTCACAGATAGCCTGGGTGAGGACGGCGCTGGATCCCTAGACAGGTAAGTGTCCATTTATTAAAAGTCAGCAGCTACAGGACCCCAGCACCCATATTGCATCCAGTCACCTTGTCTGAACAAACAGGACCTCAGCACCCACATAGCATCCAATCACCTTGTCTGAACAAACAGGACCTCAGCACCCACATAGCATCCAATCACCTTGTCTGAACTAACAGGACCACAGCACCCACATAGCATCCAATCACCTTGTCTGAACTAAAAGGACCTCAGCACCCACATAGCATCCAATCACCTTGTCTGAACTAACAGGACCTCAGCACCCACATAGCATCCAATCACCTTGTCTGAACTAACAGGACCTCAGCACCCACATAGCATCCAATCACCTTGTCTGAACTAACAGGACCACAGCACCCTCATAGCGTCCAATCACCTTGTCTGAACTAACAGGACCACAGCACCCTCATAGCGTCCAATCACCTTGTGTGAGCTAACAGGGCCTCAGCACCTGCATAACGTCCAATCACCTTGTGTGGGACTAACAGGACCACAGCACCCACATAGCGTCCAATCACCTTGCATGGGACTAACATGGCCTCAGCACCTGCACACCGTTCAATCACCTTGCGTGAGAAAATGGGGCTTTGGCACTTACACTGCATCCAACCACTCTATGTAACATAAAGGGCCTTAGCACCTACACAACGTCCAATCAATTGAGTGGGATAATAGGGCCTGTTAACAACGGAATGATCTGTGTACCACTTTCTTAGGAAGCCTCAAATAAGAACTCCAATTTCACTAAACAGCAGTTATAACGTATATAGTTGGCACAGGTGGCATTTCTCTTGTTATCAATGTTAAATTGATTGTATAGGTAAAATAAAAAAACAACAAAACATGTCTATACTTCTCTGCTCTGCGCAGCCACTTTCCTCTATTCAGGTCCCCTGCCGCCACTCCTGGCCCCTCCCCTCTGTCCAGTGCCCCATGAGAAGCAGCTTTTCATGGGGGCACTCGTGCATGCTCTCACCCAAGCACCACTGCTGCCATTGGCACAGACAGTAGGACTCAGCCCCGCTCCCTCATCACTGGCTTCAATTGACAGCACCAATGGCTCCTGGTGCTCCAGCAAAGCCAGCGAGACCGGGAAGTGAGGGGAGAGAAGAGCTGCAGATGTGCACAGCGATGGATCGATTGAGGGCTCAGGTAAGTAAAGGGGGGGGGGGGCGAATCTGACAACTGAACATTTTTTACATTAATTCAAGGAATGCATTAAGGTAAAAAATGTTTAGGCTTTACAACCACTTTGAAATAAGTTTACATTTCTATTTAAATCTACAGCCACTGTGATTTCTTATAACTGAACATTCAAATGTCACGTCCCGGTATAATAACAACCCGGTACACAGTGACAGAACACCCTCCAAAAAAAAATCTCCCTTCTCGTTTGGGTGTTTCGTTTATTTCTTTTTCCAGAAAAGTACACAGTGCTTGAAGTCAAGCTACAGGCATCCTCTGCATAATAATTTCATTTTTAGTGAGATACTTTCTTGTACACCTAAAAGGATGCTGGGGCTGATTGGTTTCTATGTACATGATCGGGTGGCAATAACAAAGGCAGATCCTCCAACTCAGCAGTCAGATCAGTAAAGAAAAGCAAACAGCTTTTTTTTCAGAACAGGAACTGGTACGAACAGGCAATTATGTTATTAAAGCTGAACTCGGGGAAGGTTATAAAGTGGTTGTAAAGCTAGGTTATCTTTTATCCTACTGCATTCTATGCATAAAGGTAAAACACCTTCTGTGTTCTGCTCTCCCCCCAGCCCCCCTTACATTTACCTGAGTCAGATCTCAATCCAGTGCTGCGACGTGTCGCTCTCCATTCTCTTTATCCTCATAGGCAGCGGCGGGAGCCATTATTTCCAGCTGCTGTTAATCCCAGCTAACGAGGAGGGAGCGAGCCTGCATAAGTGCCCCCATAGCAAGCAGCTTATTATGGGGCACTCGGCAGGGGGGAGGAGCCGGGGGATAAGAGAAGAGGAGGATCAGTGCTGCTCTGTGCCAAACCATTACATCGAAGTATGAAATCTTTATCATTTAAAAAAAATAAAATAAAAAATATTGTAGATTTACAATTACTTTGACTAGGGTTGCACCAATACCGATGCAAAGTAATTGTATCGGTACTCGTGCAAATACTCCGATACCTGAAAACGATACTTTCAGGCTTGGGTTTTCCAGATGTCAGCAGGAATCCCCCACTGACAGCTGAAATATTAAAAAAAAAAGCCCGCCATTATCGGTTGTTAAAGTGGAGTTCCCGCTGAAATATGACTTTAAAGATAAAAATACCCTAGAATACTCATGCTTTGTGCAATGTAACAAATGTATGCTGTAAACTATGCCCAGTTTTCTATTTGTGCAGCATCATTTTCTTACTTTGTGAAGTTCCTGCACAGTGCGGCCATCTCCAGTGTGGGCATCTGAAACCGCAGTGTCGCCCTTCCTGGATTCCATGCATGCTGGCTACCCAGCATGCACCTGCCGATCTCGCGCATGTGCAGTGGGTGCAATCTTGGTCTGCTTGACATGGCACAGCCATGCCAAGCTGACCAAGATTTTCCATAGACGCCAATGTTAAATGTAACGGGGGCAGTGCCATGCCAATCTGACCAAGATCTCCCAGGAGCCAATGCCAAACTGGGAAAGACATATGGCGCCGCGGCCCCTAAAGGAGGAAGTGAAATTAGATACAGCAATAAATCCGGAAGTGAACAGGAAAAAAATTGCCAATTCATTTTAAGGATGCACATTAGTGCTGCATGGTAAGGAGTGAAAAATGTGGGTGAAACTTTGCTTTAAGGAGCGGGGCGCCGCATCCTCAACAACTTATGACTTATTCAGCTGGCAGTGGGGTTCCCCACTTGACAGCTGAAGTGTAAAAGAAGATCCAGCGATTGCAGCTGTCAAAAAAAAAAAAAACACAGCCTATGTTTATCAAAAACATTGCTCAACTGCTGAAACAGATAAAGAAAAAAAAACAATGTTTCCTTTTAGCTCTGTTTTTTCTTTTCTGTCTGTTTATTTACAGATCCAAAAAAAAAAAAAAGTTTGCTTTTAATTAAATTGTTCCTCTGTTTAACCCCTTATTAACCCTTAATTTACTCTAATCACCCTTATTACCTCCTTATTCTCCTTCTCCATTAAATGATGTTCCTGCTGATTTTTTTCTTGTTCACTTCTATTTTATACATTATTAAAACTTTTTCGTTTGCTTTTTTTGTTAATATTTTTATACCTTTAACATATATTTACACATTGAAAAAAAAAAAAAACCCAAAGTTAAAAAAAAAAAAAAAATTATTTCATTTGTAAATAACTTTTCAATGCTTTGTACCATTGCTGACAGCTGAAGCATAAACAAAAAAGTTGCGGTAGGTATCGGCGAGCACTAAAAAAAAAGTAGTCGTAATAAAAAAAAATAAATAAACAAACATGCTTATCGGTGCCACCCTAACTTTGACCAGTACTTCCAGCCCATAAACCCACTGCAAATGTGAATATTTAAAGTGGATGTAAAGCCAAAAAAAAAAAAAAATGTAATTAATAATTCTGCCTGGTAGAGTATAGAATGTTATGTCATCTGTGCTTAGTCTTGCCACAAAGAGTTAATCCAACTGTAATGAGCTTATCTTTTTTCAGGATGAGAAAGTTCAACTAACAGGGAAATACACAGTCGATCCGCCCCTTGCCCTTTGAGTGACAAGCAATTTGCTCATCTCCTTCACACAGCAGAGAAAAGTTTTACATGCCCCCCTCCCTCCCTCCTCAATGTCTCAATATAGAGGTGGGTGGGGAGCCTTGTGACATCACAACTCCACCCACCAAGCTCCAGCAAACAGACACCCTCTGGTTTAAAGGAAGAACGTTTGCAAGGTAGGGATAGATGCAGGAGGCTTGCATGTATATATACATTAATACTGTGCCATTGGTTTATACTGGGTGGGTTTACATCCACTTTAACTTTTTAACCCAACCTAGTTTTTTCTTTGTTTTTTAAGTAAGTTCAATTTTAAAAGTCAGTGATGTCAACGCTTTGCATCAGAAACTCCAGATATTCCTGGGCACCTGGAGAAGGTATCAGAGAAGCAACCACTCACTTCCTGTCCCTGTGCAGGGCCACTGTAACAAACTACAAATCCAATCATGCAATGGGACAAGGTGCTTAAAGTGATAAAGGAGAGAAACAAGCGCAAAAACCTCCTAAAGCCCCATAAAAATGAGTTTGTGATGAGAATGGGAAAGTAAGAACCTATGGGGTCCCACACACGCAGTACTCCAGAAAAATACTACAATCCAGAAAGAAGCTCTTCAAAAGCTGGAAACATTTTATTAGAAGATGCAATAGCAACTCACATGTAGACTGACAGTGGAGCACCTCGAAATAGAAAAAAACATCCACCCGAGATGGAGTCTGCGCCACCATCGCCTGTTCTGCAGTAAAAGGCGCAGCAGCCGAAGGAAAGGTGAATGGACCTGTCAGCAATGGAAGCAACAACAGTTTGCTCACTGCTGAGCAGCAGCTACAGCTGTCAGGTCAGCAACTATTACTAGGTGAACCTTCTCCTGGATGACGCGTTTCAAACGTGCAACCCTCTTTTCTGAGCCTCAGTGCTTTAAGTGGTTCTAAAGCCTAAAGGTTTTTTAACTTAAAGGATTCTATGCATTAGGGTGAAAAACCTTCTGTGTCACTGGATCCCTCCTCACCCACCTTATACTTACATGAGTCCGATTTTGATCCAACACCGAGCATGAGAGCAGCAGCGCTCTCCCTGATTGGGGATCCTGCTGTTGTCATTCAAATTCTGCGATCAGGGAGCGGGGCGGAGCTATACTGTCTGTGTCAACAGACACAGGCAGGGTGGCTCAGGAGCGAGCCCGCACAAGTATCCCTACAGAAAGCAGCTTCCTATAGGGCGCTCACTGAAGAGGGAGGAGCCAGGAGTGCCGGCGGAGGACCCCAGAAAAAGAGAATCTGGGGCTGCTTGTTGCAAAACCACTGCACAGATCAACTATAAAAAAAGTTTATTTTATTTTTTTTTTTTAATTGAAGCTCAACAAATCACATTAAAAGGAGTCAATCATTTTCTTCCAGCAGGCGTGATTGGGCATGACAGACCAGAAGTCTCCTAAGCTGTCAGTGAAAGTGTTAAATCATGGTGGAGGAAATAAGTGACACTGAGCCCTTATTATGAATGTTTCTGGCAGTGATTCCAGATTGGCCGCACCGCTGGATTATTATTTCTTGAAGGTTAGCAATGTCATTTCTAAAGCTGCTCTAAATTTTGTGCCCAGAGCTTAGCTTTAAAATCCTTGCAATGTATTTGGTTCATGAAGAGGGAATTTAATTTTTGTCCCAACAAAACTGGAGTAAAACGATGAGATTGTTGGAGGAATAATCATTCGCATGCTAGTCTCATATCGAAAATGAAGAGGTTACTCAACCTACGAAAATTATTGTATGACAGAATACAACTTCGAAAGTGTTGAATTGTTTATCAAATGTTTACTTTCGTTTCCAAGGATGCTTAATCTTGCGATTTTTTTCAGATGAAAACTGAATTAAAACGGAAATCGGACGTTGTGTTCACTTCCGATAAAAAATTTATAGCCTGCACCTTCAGGTTTTGTCCTCAGAAAAGTCGGAATCGGCTGTCGAAAGCACTTTAAGGACGATTATGGCGCCCAGTCATGTGTGTATGAAGTGGCTGCCAAGCAATCTTCCTTACAAGAGATGTTTGTGCACCCGCACATAGGAAGGGAAGCCACCATATTAGAGTGGAAAACCTCAAATATACAGAAAAGATGATCACTGTGTATGGAATTGAAGAACTTTTCTTGCATGGTCACCATACATGACCCAGAACTGGCCTTTATCCTCCCTATGTGCTATCACTGGATGGACCAAACATCTTCGCCTTCTCCACCTCTTCTATCAAGACTGCTGCCATGACCAAGGCCATAGAGGAGGAGGACAATGTAGCGAACCACACATTACAGGAAGTCTACAGGAAGAGGACATCTTTTATGTCACAAACAACAGGAGTATCCATTGGCCACCACCAAGTCACAGCTGCATCCAAATTGAGTCTAAATCGTGTCAAAGATTGCATCACTATCACATCAGAACCGCATTAAGGTGCACTGCAACTGTTCCTTGAGGCTAGGTTCACAGTGACGTGATGTGGGAAATGCACAGGAATGCGTTTCCCGCATAACACCACATAGCAACTCCACTGTGTTCATGTGATCTCCTCGGATCACATGATGCCGATTCCATTGCAGCAAAAAGAAAAAAGTTGCCTACACCTTTTTCATTCAGATGCAGTGTGACTTGAACCATACAAAATGATGGTCTCAAATCGCATTGCACAGAATCAAATTTGATTTGCACAGGAATTCGATGCGAATCAGGGCTTAAGAATCACACTGAAAAATGAATCAAAAATCGCACTTCACATCAGTTTGAACTGGGACTCACCTGGTCAATTTCTTGGAGGGCTTCCAGACAAACAATTGGTCCCCAATCTGACCATAGCCATCAAGGTTATGTGACTGCAGTCTGCAGAAATATTACATGGCGGATTCTAAGGTCACAAGGCAACTGACTTCAGGCAATGGCTGCAGCCTTGTATCGCCTCCTGAGACTGTGGCGCACACATCTGCAGCACAATCTGAGTAGAATAACCCAACTCACCTTCTCATTACTGCCTACAACATGAAAGAGAACATTTCTGAGTCATGGGGGGGGATGGGTCAGAAACATTGATAGGCGATTTGTTTCCATCAGGACGAGGGAACGCCATAAATCAATTTGGCGTAGCTGTACGCCACCCTTCTGTCTGAGGTCAGGGAGTGAATTATAAACGCTGTCCATGAAATTTTAATAACGCTGCAGACCAGACTCCACATGCAGGACAATGAGATCCCGCGCTCCGCCTGAGAGCAGATGGTAGCCGGCACGTGGCACCAGGTAACAGACACCGTTTGAAGTATAAAAGAGGCCTTATTAGCACAATGGATTGTGAAATCCCCCCCAAGCAACCGATACAAAACACAAAAGGCGGTAATGAGATTAGGAGCCATTATGGGAATGGCAACACTGCCAAAAATCAATATTAAACCTGTTACCTCCTGACACTCACCAGCTGAGGTGTTTACAGCCAGGCAATGCTCTACAGTGTTTTAACTCCTACTACACCATAAATCTGCCACCTCCACCCAAAACACCCGGGACAGCTAAGATGGCAAATTTATTTTATTTACCTTTTCGGAAACTCTAGTGTAAAACTGTGCCCCTCCCACAATAGGGAGATGTCCTCAAAGTAGTTTGTGCCTCTGCCCTTCCTACAATGGTGAGATTTCCTGCAGTAGTTTGTGCCTCTGCCCTTCCCACAATGGTGAGATTTCCTGCAGTAGTTTGTGTCTCTGCCCCTCCCACAATGGTGAGATTTCCTGCAGTAGTTTGTGTGTCTGCCCCTCCCACAATGGGGAGATTTCCTGCAGTAGTTTGTGTCTCTGCCCCTCCCACAATGGTGATATTTCCTGCAGTAGTTTGTGTCTCTGCCCCTCCCACAATGGTGAGATTTCCTGCAGTAGTTTGTGTCTCTGCCCCTCCCACAATGTGAGATTTCCCTGCAGTAGTTTGTGTCTCTGCCCCTCCCACAATGGTGAGATTTCCTGCAGTAGTTTGTGCCTCTGCCCTTCCTACAATGGGGAGAATTCCTGCAGTAGTTTGTGTCTCTGCCCCTCCCACAATGGGGAGATTTCCTGCAGTAGTTTGTGTCTCTGCCCCTCCCACAATGGTGAGATTTCCTGCAGTAGTTTGTATCTCTGCCCCTCCCACAATGGGGAGATTTCCTGCAGTAGTTTGTTTCCCCACAGTTATGCCTCAACTCCTTCCACAATGATGACATTTCCTGCAGTAGTCTCTGTTTCTGCTATTGCCATAATGGTGAGATTTCCCCACAGTAGTTTGTTGAATTCATATTAAGCCCCAGGCAATACACAAAAATCTGTTAGGAAGTTAGGTTGTGGGGCAGTTTGGTGTCGTTAAAAGGCATGTTCTGAGATTTAATTAGAAGCCAGCAGGAGATCAGCCCCTTGTGTCACCTGCCCTTTCCAGTTTCTTCTTTCCCACTCAGCAGATGAGATGCACTTGTCTTACCTAACAGTTCCACATCCTAGAAGTGCCATAGTAACATGCAGAGTATACATGTAACCAATTTCGTAGTCTACCTCCTCTCACAGTACAGATGAAATATGGGGGCTTAAAGTGTTACTAAACCCACAACAGTAATATCAGTCTGTATATGCAGTAAAGCATGCTTATTATACTCACTGTGGAACCTAAGGGGTTAATCCTGCCATTGTGTAAAAAAGGCTGTTTGATCCTGTCTTACCTGCCCCCCCCCCCTTCTTCCAATGTCCCCAATCCATCCTCTGATACAGAGACTAGGGGGCACTCTGCACATGCTCAGTTTGGTGTGTATTCCTGGAGAGTGCATGTGATCAGCACAGGGCCAATCAGCACTGTCCAGAGTCAGGCTCATGCAGCCTCATAGGACAGTCAGAGTTGAATGAAAAAACTCCTCCTACAAGCTTTAACCAGGCACTGATAGAAATCATAAGACTGCTATATACTGCTGATGAGAAAAGTTATTTAGCAGTTTATATGTACTAAAATAATTGTATTTCAATGTTCTGTGTACTGTGGAAGACCAGATATAGTGACTGCAGGGTCCGGAGTTTAGTAACACTTTAATAGTGGAAGAAAGTAATTGGATGTACCATGAATAGGAGAAGGTGACACTTACCTGCTGCAGTCTATCACTGACACCTTCAGTCGCCCCTCTGCCAGCCCCAGGTCCTGCAACGTCAGCGTCCGTTCCTCCTGCTCTTCAGTTACTGGATGCACCTGATATGGGAAAAACGGCTTGTACCTGTCAGAAGAAGCAGATGAAGCAAATTAAGAAGGTAATACAGGCAAAACAGCAACAAGACTTTATAGATGAATCTAGACAAATTCAGAAATCAGAAACAATTCAGATCCAGATCAGTCCCAGACAGGAAGCACAAGCTATCGCCGATTGGAAATGGCTGCTTTCCAACGGATGTAGCTCACTGCTTGATTAGCATGCATTATTATCAATTCTTTCAGTATTTTAGGAGGGTGTGCAATAACCAAGCAAATCGTGGTCAATCTGATAAAAGAATAAAACTTTAAAGTATAACGAAAGAGTAAACTTTTTCTTAGTTTTAGATAAAGTGGAGATGGCTTACAATGCTTGTCAGTATTTATTGCTTCCTGTGTCCTGTTAAGGAGATTCCCCCTCTCTATTTGTCCTGTTTACCATTATCATTGAAAGTAAAAGAAAACCCCAAATTTCGGATTGTCCCCAGAAAAGAGGGGAAATCTTCCAATGGGGACACTCGTGGTGACCTGGGGGTGCTCAAGGAGTTCTCTTAAAAGAGACGTATTAATTTTTTTTTTAGGCTGGGTTCACTATTTGCGCATGCAGCTCCCAGCTGGTGTGTCCTGGTTCACCGTTTCAGTGCTGATTTTAAAGAGGAAGTAAACCCAGATGGAGTTTACTTCCTCTATATACACCTGTAAATTAGAAGCATAATGGGCTACTATGCATCGCATAGTAACCCATTATGTGCCACTTACCTGCGAAAGAGTCCAGCGCTGTCCCCTGCGCTGGGCGCATCCATCTTCTGCCCCTCTTCCTTCCGGGGCTGCGACTCCGGCTCTGTGACTGGCCGGAGTCACGTGATGTCACTCCCGTACATGTGCGCGGGAGCCGCCAGTCACGGCACAATGTCAGTGGAGAAACAGCACGGAGGCCGTTCCTTGACTGCGCATGTGCCGACATGACGTCGGCACATGCAGAACACTGCATATCTCCTGAACCGTGTAGGTTTAGGAGATATGCAGGGTACCTACAGGTAAGCCTTATACTAGGCTTATCTGTAGGTTAAAGTGGTTGTCACAGGTTGACAACCACTTTAACCAGAATTTTTGGCTGAATTCGGACCTTAAATGGACCAAAAGACACACAGGGCTCCTGTGCAAGTTCACACTGGAGCCGCAGCGGAGATATGTGGACCGGCTCCATAGAGAGCCAGTCAAAATGTCCTGCTATTGCAAATTGGATAAGGGGAATACGCATCCAATTCACAATAGTGTGAACCCAGCCTTAGAATCATAGTGACCTAGGTGGATGCAGCATCTGTCCACCGGCGCCTCTAACACGGAGAACCGAGCGATCAGACACCACCGATCGCTCGGTTCTAACAGCTCAGTGAGCAGAGAGCTGCTGACTGTCAATCACCGGCTCTCTGCTCTGCCCCTCCTTGCTCACTGGAGTGCTGAGCTGTGGAGGGGGCGGGAGGAGCCGGCTCAGGATCTTAGCGGCTCGCCGAGAGGCTGAGCCAGATGCCGGTCCAGGAACCTTGCCGGATTATGACTATGATTGTGATGACGCCCGAGCCTGGACTGACTTCTATGACATCAGAAGGCCGCGGACTTCAGCACGCTCTCTGCTGAAAACGGGTCACAGGAGCGCAAAAACAAACTGCACTCCTGTGATCCACAAGGGAAGTACAGCCAAACGAGCGTTGGCTGTACTTCTTCCTTAATTTGCAGGGATTTCCTCTCACTTTCTGTTTGGGAGACGTTTCCTATGGGACAGGAAGTGAAGGGAAATCTCTTCAATGGGACACAGACGGCATTAAAAAAATCTGGCAGGGGTTATGACCTTCCCATATACGCTATCCAAAATGAAATAAAAAATGTTTCGCCTATAGATCTACTTTGATAAATCCCTTTTTAGGCTAGTTTTCTAGCATTCACATTGCTGCTATGCAGTTTACACTCTGTGGGGCTGTGGGCGGGACTACGCTGAATATGTAGTCAGATTTCCTGTAGGAAGTGGTGTCAATTAAGCAGGCATGGCTGGTGTGGGGACAGGAAGTGTATGTAATGCATAGGCTAGACCTCTGTGCACCATCTGATTTGGTTACACTATGTTACCATTGCTCTATGGAATAGAGAAAAGTACCGGGGGGGGGGGGGGGGGGGGGT
>BLSH010370812.1:933180-950111 GCA_018402905.1 Glandirana rugosa | reverse complement strand
GCCCCCCCCCCCCCCCCCCACAGTGCCCACAGCTTATAAATCATCTTTTTACATTAAAACACTGCCACTATATACCTTTTGGGATGATCTGTATACCACAGTTTCCTGATAACCTGCACAGTTTGTCCATAGCTGTGTGTTCAAGTAGGAGGAGATTTCTTCTACAGCCTGTATACACACCCACATGTGTGATGTCAATATCATGTGACCTGAACAATTCAACTGAAACAGGAAATGTACTCTCCACTCCAGCATAAGAGACCAAACTGAGCATGTGCAGCTTTACCACCATGCTGTGTATTACAGGCGGCCCCCGGCCGGGGTACAAACAAGATAGGGTCTGTAGGTTTGTTCATAAGTCAAATTTGTTTGTAAGTCGGAATAGGTATATTTTTTAAGTGTTGCTCCAGCCAAAAAATTTTTTTACATTTTTGGATAGCATAGGGAAGGGGTAACACCCCTGTAATATTTGTTTTGCTGTCTATGTTTCTGTTCAGATTTCCCCTCACTTCCTGTTCCAATGAGAATTGGATTTTGAAAATTTGAGGTTGTTGTGCAAACAAACCTTGGTGATAAAGCTTCAGTGAAGACCCCTTTTTCCCATAATAACTCTTACAGGAGTGAATTTCCCTTCCTAGAGGGAGATTTTCTCTCACTTCCTGTTGTCTCCCTCCGTTTGCAAGTAGGAGTCGTTTGTAAGTCAGATGTTTGTAACTAGGGGGCCGCTTGTACATGGACTTGCACAGATAGACAGTGCAGGAGGGAGGTATCTATGCACACAGGATAAAACAGCCTTTTTTTTCACAATGCTGATGATTAACCCCTTAAGTTCCACAGTGAGTATAACAAGCATGCTATACTGCATATACAGACTTATTTTACTGCTGTGGGTTTAGTAACACTTTAATTTTTTTCATCCAGGGAGGAACTCTTCTTTAACACAGTACAAGACTCCACTACTGCTATGGGACAGGAAACAAAGAGTCGTGACATTTCCATCCGACTGCCATGTCTGGGGTGATCTTTGCGACCAGTTTATAGTGGAGCAGTGCCAGAGCCATGAGGTTCAGTATTACAGGATTTGCAGTGAGGACAGTGCTGGACTGATCTGCATGGAGTGAGAAGTGACATTCCAATATTGTGTCCGGTCCTCCACATTCTACTTTAACCAGAAAAAAGGAGGCGGAGAGCTGAAATTACACACTGCAGAGCTCAGTGAGGAGAGATCTGAGAGCTGATTGGAGGAAAGGGACACATCCCCCTTCACCAGTGTTTCCAACCTCCCGCAGTGTTTTTTACTGGCAAAACATGGAAAATTTACTGGTGGAACACATTTTTTACTGGCAACCTGAAAAATAACAGAACTCCTGTTAAAAACTAAGACAATTGATATTTAAACACAACATGGAAGCACTGACAATACCAATATCAAGTAGTTTGCTTGGTTTACACTTAAAAAGTCAGCACAGCATGACAAATTATCAGACCCTGATATTTATAGACAGTTGTAAAAATCACTGATTTTTACAAACTGTCAGTAAATTTACTGGCGGTTGGCTGCCCTTCACACAGCACACAGGAGCAGAGCTGAGGCTGTCAATCACAGGCTGCGCCCTCCCCTGTCACCATTTTTCTCTTGGTATCAGGAAAATGAGGCATAACTCCCGAGTGGATGCTATGGAGCTGTGACAAAATCCATCCCTTGTGGTCGCACGTTACTCAATTTATTGACATTTTGATCTCCCCAATATCTGCCACGCGACATGGTGTATACTTGGGGAGCTGGAGTGCATAAACCTTGGTATTGCAGTAGATTCATACTGAGATTGTCTCCATTAATCTTTGGAAGAATCTGATTAATCAGATCATCGGTGTGCGCAGCCTATTGCATTAGGGTGTGCAGTTGTGCACCACAAAGCGCAAACACACATAAGTGTGTGTATATATGTCTGAAAGGCAGAGGATGGCGTCAGTAGGGCAGAGATAGGTGACAGTAGTCTATTTTTATTTTACAATTTAGTTTTTTATTATTTTTTACAATATTATATTTTATTTTATTTTTTTTACAATTTTATTTAGGGGGCTTTGGTGAAATATCAGGGGTCTAAACAGAGAAAGAGACTGAGGACAGAGATTCCCCAGTCCCTTTCTCTGCAGCCAGGCAGCATGGGGAATCTGCACAGTACAGGGTGATTAGGGTGTGCCCAGGCACACCTTCCACCCTATGTGCCCACGCCTATGAATCAGGTACTGTACTGCCAATTTATAGGCTGACCTATGAAGCGAGGGGTTTCCCCCATAAATGTGATAAGATATGGGGACAGTGGGTTGAATTATTTGGTACCTGTGAACTACTGGAAACCTGAATTGTTATCCTCCGTCTATGAATGTAATGAGATCTGTCTGCTAATTTGTGTTTTGAATGCTCAGCCATTTTACATGCAAGTAAACATAGTGGCATGAACCCGTTTACACAATCTCCTGTTAATGCTGTTTATTTTATATCCTGGAGACTCTTTTTTGTACCAATAAACATACAAATTTTTTCTGGTTTGTTTTTCTTTTGTACTTGTTATATTTAAGACCAGGCCTTTTCTGGAACTTTTTGTTTACATCAGTATTTTTTGCTAGAAAATTACTTATAACCCCCAAACATTATATATATAATTATATATAATAATTTTTTTAGCAGAGACCCTAGAGAATAAAATGGTGGTCGTTGCAATATTTTATGTCACACGGTATTTGCGCAGCGGTCTTTCAAACACAATTTTTTAAATTAAAAAAACAAACAAACAGTAAAGTTAGCCCAATTTTTGTAATGTGAAAGATGATGTTACACCAAGAAATAGATAGATACCTAACAGGTCATGCTTTAAAATTGCGCACGCACGTGGAATGGCGATAAACTACGGTACTTAAAAATCTCCATAGACGATGCTTTAAACATTTTTACAGGTTACCTGTTTAGAGTTACAGAGGAGGTCTAGTGCTAGAATTATTGCTCTCGCTCTAACGATCGTGGTGATGCCTCATCTGTGTGGTTTGAGCACCGTTTACGACTTACGTATGTGTTTGCTTCTGTGCTCAAGCACGGAGGGACAGAGCACTTTAAAAAAAAAAAAAAAAATGTATTTTTTTTTAGTTTTATTTATACATTGTCCCTTAATTTTTATTTTTTTATTCACTTTTATTCCTATTAAAAGGAATGTAAGCATCCCTTGTGATAGAAATAAGCATGACAGGTCCTCTTTATTGAGAGGTCTTGGGCCAAAAAGACCCCAAATCTCTCATTTACCTTTAATAAAAAAGAAAAAGGCCGTTAGGTTTAAGTGATGTCAGACATTGCCGCGGTCCTCCAAGGGCAGCTTGCTGTCACTTGACTTCCTGCTGATGCCTCCAGCAGATCAGATCGCTTCCGCCTTTACTGATCCCTCCGGAAACAACTGGGAAGTGGCGCGCGGGGGGCTTGGGGCACCTCTCCTGCCACCTCTAAAAGTGATCTTGCTGCGAAAATGCGCCGCTGAGACCAATTTTAGTTTGTAGATCACCAACAGAACAAGGGGATACCTGGGTTATGGCACCTAGCTGCTGCCACAATAACGGTATTTAGCATCAAAGTAATGACATTAAAGTACTGTGGCGGTCGTCAAGTGGTTAAAATGACTGAATGTTGGTAGTATTACATACAGCTTTGCCTCAGTCTAAAGCCTCATACACACGGTGCGATGGTTGTACAACAACGGTCGTAGAACAGCTTGTTGTACAATTATCCCACCATTAGTACGCGCAATTAGAACAGCCGACGTGCGACGGTCGTACAACAGAAGTTGGATGAGCAGACTAGAAAACTTTTGTTGTACGACCGTTGTACCGTGTGTACAGAGAAGTTGGGCCAACAAAGCTGTACGTGCAAAACACGCATGCTCAGAAGTCAGGAACGCTCGGGAGTGTCCGTTCGTGTAAACCTGTGTTCCTAATTCACAAATCACATTCACCTGAGCTTCCTCTTTATACAATTGTAACACGTCACTATGTTCGGCTTGGTCGTACGATCGCTTAGTGCATGTCAGTGCGCAAGACACAACAGCCAACATACGATTTTGGACGTCCGGTCGTACGACTGTCGCACCGTGTGTACGAGGCTTTAGTGCTCTGGACTGTTCCCGAAAGATGACTACAGTGCGGCTCTGTTGTTCCGGGAGGCCGTCAATGGATGTCCTCCCCAAACTGCGCCCCCTAGAGCGTGCGTTTGGCGTGCTCTGTGATCGCGGTAAAGGGCCAGTCACAGCTGCTCATGTAAATACACTTGCCGGTTATTGGCAACCAAGGGTGGAAGGAAGTAAAATTGCTCGATTCCCCTCTCAACACATTCAGGATTGAAGGGGAAATCCCTTGTGCTGCACTATTGTATACTAACAGCAGAAGGTTTCCCCGCCATCAGAATACAATGGTTACTGCTGTTGCTATATATTTGTAAGAAAAACCCAACAGGCTGGTTGTACTGAACTCGATCAATAAATTGACTTCAGTACAGCCTGCCCATAGATGGATCAAAACCGAATGAATTTCAGTCCATCTATCCATTGTCAGCTTAAAGTGGTTCTTAAGGCAGAAGGTGTTTTATCCTAATGCATTCTCTGCATTAAGATAAAAAACCTTCTGTGTGTAGCAGCCTCCCCAGCACTCCCTAATTACTTTTCTGAGCCCCATCTCTCTCCAGCGATGTCCACGAGTGCCTTGGCTGTCCGGAACTCTCGCTCTTGATTGGCTGAGACACAGCAGCGCTGCCATTGGCTCCTGCTGCTGTCAAACAAAGTCAGTTAACCAATCAGGAGAGAATGTGGGCGGGGTTCAACTGAGGCTCTATGTCTGAATGGATACACAGAGCTATGACTCGACTCGGGTGCCCCATAACAAGCTGCTTGCTATGGGGCACTCGACAGAAGGGAGTGGCCAGGAGCGCTGGCGAGGGACCCAAAATGAGGAGGAACTGGGCTGCTCTGTGCAAAACCAACTGCACAGAGCCGGTAATTATAACATGTTTGTTATTTTTATTTAAAAAGAACAGACTTTAGTATCACTTTAAAAAGGAAGTAAACTTCCATCTTTAAATTTTGCCTATAGGTAAGGCTATATTAAGGCTTACTTGCAGGTAGTGTAAATATCTCCTAAACCTGTACCGTTTAGGTGATAGTTACTGTCCTAGCAACCAGTTACATCACTGGCACATGCGCTCTGAAGGAACGGCCGCCCGTGCCATTTCTTCAGAGCAGTGTGGCGTGACTGGCGGCTCCCATGCGCATATCGGAGGCGCAAACCCAGAAGGAAGACCAGGTATAGATGAACGCTGTCTCCAGCAATGACATTCCATCGCTGGAAGGCTTCGTTTTGAGGTAAGTTTTACATAACGTGCTAGTATGCAATGCATGCTAGCACATTATGCCTTTGCCTTGCAAGTAAGGAAAAAAAAAGTGCAGCGGTTTACAACCGCTTTAAAGCGGACCTTCAGTTCCATCTATTAAATCCTCTGCCCTTGTTGTTTTAACTTTGGATGGAAAAACATTTTTTTTTGCCAGTGAATACCTTATACAGCCCACTTCATGTTTCTTGTCTGGAAAAACGCCTCGACGTTTGTCATCATGAACAGCTCTCTCCCTTACTCTCGTGAGAGTTTGAAAGGAAGGGAGGGGGGATGAGTCATAAGAGGGCCAATGAGAGCGGCAGAGCCGGGGGTGTGCTTCTGTGTAAATCCAGGAAGTGAACAGGCATCAGCTTCAGCTTCCCACAGTTAAAATGGTTGCAGCCAGACTTAGTAAAGGGAGATTTCTGCAACATATTTGTCAAGTACAGAATCACAGGATATATAAAATAATATGCAAAGTGGTTGGAGGGAAGCTTCAGAATGGCAAAGATGTTTTTATAACAAATTATGTGAGCAGACTGCAGTTCCTCTTTAAGTTTCAAGCAATGTGGTTGCAACGCTCTGCACAGTGGAGAAAATCCAAACTCGAAGTGGTAGCCAGGGTGCCTACGCTGTGATGTTCCCACACACCATACAAAATAATATTCAAAGATAAGGAAAAACAGCCGGCAACTCTGTACTCCTCTGATGATTTATTCATATAGACCACACCAGTGACTACAAAAATAGAAATGGCAGACGTGTTTCGAAAAACAAGCCTTCATCACTGCACACACTCTTTAAGTTTAGTCCAACTTTTTTTAAAAACGCAGCAAAATGGAACAGTACATTCTGTGCCCGCTGTGCTGATGGCTACTGCTTTTGATGAAATCTGAAGTTCTCTGAACCTTGCCATTGCCGCAGCAGTAACCTTCCAGTGCTGCAGGGTTATTAGAGCCGAGAGACATGTGAAAGGCACTAAAGAGTGCAGACTATGCCCGTCCTTTGTGCCTCCCTCCTCTATTGATAGAAGCTGTACCGTAGCTTCTATGAATGAAAAGCGCACTACACCTCCTGCATTCATAGCGCGCTTTTCATTTAGGAAGCTATTGCATAGTTCCTGTGAATGGAGGGGTGGTGCGGAAAGGGTGGTCATAGTCAGCAGTCTTGATGAGTGCCCTTCACAGGTCCCTTGGCTTGTATTAACCCCTGCTGGCATGGAAGATTATCTCTGTGGGAGTAGAGGACTTGCTATTTCAACTAAAGCAGCAGCCACCAGCACAAGGTACACTTTGCATTGATAGTAAGTACTGTCCCTTGTGCTGATTTAATAAAAAAAAGTTTGACTAAACTTAGGCTTTAATGTAACGCATGACAGATTGAACTTTAACTTTAGGCAAACTTTTTTTTTTTAATCTTTCTCTGCTGCAGGGATTAATAAGAGCTGGGGGATATGTGATAGGCACTTCCCAAGGGTGCCAACTATGACTGCCCTTACTGCCCCCCTCCTTCATTCCTTGAAGCCGTACTATACCTTCCATGAATGAAAAGTGCTATATAAATGGAGGATAGGCAGATGAATGGGTGGCACAGTGGTGTAGTGGATAGCACTTTCGTATGGCAGCAAAAGGGTCGCAGGTTTGAATCCCAACCATGACACTACCTGTCTGGAGTTTGCATGTTCTCCCTGTGCCTACGTGGGTTTCCTCCCACACTCCGAAGACATGCTGGATGATCACTGTATAAATGTCATTGGTCCCAAAAAAGTCCGCTGCAATATCGCAGTACCGCTAAAAATCGCAGATTGCCACCATTACTAGTAAAAAAAATAAATAAATAAATAAAAACCCCAGAAATTAATTCTCACCATCCGTAAACGCGGCTAATTTTGTGCAAACCAATCAATAAACGCAGATTGCGATTTTTTTTTTTTTTTTGCAAATATATTTTTTATTAACCTTTTGCAAGGGCAAGACAATACATCAACGGTAACAGAGACCAAACGGCCTAGACAAATCCAAATATTTCAGAAGGCATACATATCTACTTATCAGCGTTCGGTTTCCTATTTTAGTAACAAGAAACAAAGTATTCTTTTTATCAGTTAAACCTTATGTCCAGACCTAGGCTCCTCTCTCAATTGGGGGTGCCTCCAGTCCGGGACGCCGCATCTCAGCAGAGAATACTTATATAGCCCTTGCTTCTATCCATTTTCTGTTTTCTTAAGATAGAGATGAAGTAGGGAAAAGAGAGAAAAGAGGGAGGGAAGAAAGGCACAGCGGAGTGAGACAGGAGGTGTAGGATATAGAACAAGAGAAAGGGGAAGGGGGGGGTTCCGTGGGCAAGAGACAGCGCAGATGTCAGCTGCAACCTATCAGCCCCTTCAGAGAGATGGGTATGTTTCTATGATGGGTCTGAGGGGGTGAATAGCGCCTTACCCTCATCTGAAAGCAAGAACAAATTCCATATACCCCATGTCTTAGTGTAAATTTCCCTTTTATTTTGTGACGTTAAGACCAAATCTTCCATCCTATTAATCTCTTCGACTTTCTGCATCCATCCTAATATAGAGGGAGGATGTCTCTTTTTCCAGTTAAGTGGGATGCAAGCTTTAGCTGCGTTTAGGAGATGTCTTAGTATTGACTTTTTGTAGACTGTGGGGGATATGTCTGAGACATGGAGAAGGAAGAAAGAGGGGTCCCATGGAATCTGGTATTCTGTGAATTTTTGGGTTACGGTACGAATTACCGTCCAATACGGCTTTAGTACGGGGCAGGACCAAAATATGTGTAGAAGCGTTCCCCTGTTTTCCCGGCATCGCCAACACTGATCTGACGCTGTCGGGTAGCAAGTACTAAGTCTTGCTGGCGTGTAATACCATCTGGTCAACAGCTTAAAATTGGTTTCTTGAATTTTGGTACAGATGGAAGATTTCAAAGAGAACCGGATCATGTTTTGTATCTGGAGTGCCGTAAAGGAGCAATTAAGATCCTTTTCCCATTTTGCTATACAGGGCAAATGTGTCGGTTCAGTCGGGGTATTTATCAAAGCATAGGCTTCGGACAGGGCTCTCGGGAGGACGTCTGTATCAGAGCAACATTCTTCAAATGTGGTAAGCGCCCGGTTATATTTAGCAGGGTTAGGGAGGGAGTGGAGGAAATGGTGCAGCCGGAGGGCCGTCCAGAACGGAAGACGAAAGGGTCCGTCTTCGGTTGTCAATTCTGTAATGGATGGCCATCGGTCGTTTAAGATAAAGTCAGTCGCTCGAGTGTGGCTTGTCAGATGTAGAGTCTGGTATTCTCTTGTGTTAAGGCCTGGCGGGAAATCTGGATTGTCCAAAATGGGGTACAGGGGAGACTCAATGGACGTGAGGTGCCTCTGAATGGAGATCTGCCAACTAATAGAAAGGGTAGTGCCAATCAACGGGTGTGTTTTCAGTTCCGGCGGCAATTTACGGAGGCACCAAAGTGCTCTTTTCAATGGTACAGGGGTTTGTTGTTGTTCTATCTGTGCCCACAATTTAAGGTCAGAGTGGCGGCACCAGTCTATAACTCTACGTAAGTGAGATGCTTGATAGTATTGGCGTATATCCGGCAGTGCCAGTCCACCATATTGTTTGGGCAGCGATAATTGCGAGTGAGGGAGTCTGGGTTTCTTATGTGCCCAGACAAACTGGGTGAAAAGAGCTTGAACCTGTTTAAAGTAAGCAGAGGGGATTTTAATTGGCAGGGCTTGGAACAAATAGAGGAGTTTGGGTAATATGCACATTTTTAAAAGGTTACTTCTGCCGAACCAAGAATGAGAGCTTTTGTGCCATTGTGCCAACAAGGCACGGATTTCGGTTAGTACAGGTGGAAAATTTAACCCGTAGGTGCGGGAGACGTCGCAAGGTATGAGTGTACCTAAGTAGGTTAGTGCCGTCGTGGTCCATTTAAAATTAAAATTGGCCTGCAGGGTCGCACGCATCGTCTGTGGCATTTTCACCCCCATTACTTCCGATTTCGTGAAATTGATTTTTAAATTTGCCAGGGAGCCATATGTGGCAAATTCTTTAAGGAGATTGGGGAGAGATATAGCAGGGTTTGTAATTGTAAAGCAGAGATCGTCCGCATAAGCGGATATTTTATGTTGGGTAGTCCCCACCATTAGACCTGTGATATCTGAATTCAGCCTAACATTACACAAAAAAGGTTCAAGAGAAAGGGCAAACAGAAGGGGGGATAATGGGCATCCCTGCCGCGTGCCGTTTCTGATGATGAAGGGTTCGGATAGAATCCCGTTGGCTTTTACTTGGGCAGTTGGGTTATGGTAAATTCCGTTTATCCAATTGATCATAGTATCTCCCATCCCCACATAGCGAAGCACCGAGAACATGAATTTCCAATTCACCCTATCAAACGCTTTTTCAGCGTCGGTGTTGAGGAAAGCACATGGCGTTTCAGTTAAGGTGGCTACATGTAGAAGGTTCAGAACTTTGGTTGTGTTGTCGCGTGCCTCTCTGGTGGGGATGAAGCCTACCTGGTCAAGGTGGATCAAGGATTGTAGGTGTTGGGCTAGCCTGGTAGCTAAAATTTTGGTAAATAGCTTCAGATCCACATTTAGCAGTGATATGGGCCTATAGCTACTACATTGCGTAAGATCTTTGCCTTCTTTAGGGATAACTGATACATGGGCTCTCAATGTATCTCTGGGAAAGGATGTGCCCGCGCCAATCGCGTTGTATAATGTCACCATGTAGGGGCCTAAGATGGGCAAAAGTGTTTGGTAGTAGGCTAACGTAAGGCCATCAGGCCCGGGGGCTTTTCCTGGTTTTGTCGAGCTCACAGCTCGTTGTATTTCCATGAGCGTAATAGGGGAGTCTAGTTCCGCCCTCGCCTCTTCGGGGAGTGAAGGGAGGAGAGATCTCGCTATGTAGGCATCTATCTCTGCCTGTGGGGGTGTATTATCTGGGAGATTGTAGAGAGACTTATAATAATTACCAAATGCCTGAGATATCTGAGCAGGGAGAGTTAGTTTCTGTCCTTGGGCGTCTATAATGGTAGGTATGTAGGTAGTCGATCTTTTCTCCCTAACTAGTCTGGCTAGCAGTTTCCCGCATTTGTCTCCCGATTCGTAGCCATATCTGCGGCATCTTTGTATCGCAGCTTTTGCTTTGTATTGCAGCAGATCCGTGATCTGTTTACGGAGGAGTATGAGTTCCGTGTCCAAGGCAGTGGAGGGGGCATTTTTGTGTCTGTGTTCAAGGGCATGTAGCCGGTCCAGGAGGGAGGTGAGTTGGGCATTGCGTTCTTTTTTAAGTCGGGATCCATGTTTAATGAACACCCCCCTTATGACCGTCTTGTGGGCCTCCCATAGAATCCCCGGGTCACAATCGCCTCCGTCGTTTGTCTGAAAGTATAGGGTCAGTTCTTTGGATATGTCTGCTAGCACCTCTGGTGCCTGCAGTAGGCTCTCATTTAGACGCCAGAAGCGGGGTCTCGAGGAGGGTATTTTGCAAAATGCGTAAGTCATAATGACCGGGGCATGATCTGACCAGGTTAAGCTGCCAATGGAGGTAGATTTGACGGCCGAAAGCTGACTGTGGGGGACCAGGAGAAAATCAATCCTGGAGTAGATTTTGTGTGGAGCTGAATAGTATGTGTAGTCACGGTCGTCGGGGTGGTGTAGTCTCCAGATGTCAATTAATTGAGCTTTGTGTAAAGCATTAGCAATTCTTTTCCTAGTTCCAGGGAGAACTGAGGAACTGCCCGAGGAGGTGTCTCTGGCGGGGAGCAGTGGGACGTTAAAATCACCTCCTAGCAATAGCTGACCCTCTCTGAATTCCATTAGGGCATCTAAGGTGTGTTGGATGAAAGTATCCTGGTGGACATTGGGTGCATAAATTGTTCCCAATGTCACCATCTCCTCCCCCAACAGGCCCTTTACGAATATAAATCGGCCATTAGAGTCTCTTAAGACATCTTTAAGCTTCCAGGGCAGTTTACCCGACAGTAAAACTGATACACCTTTAGATTTAGCCGCTACATTGGTGGAGTGGTAGGCTAATGGGTAGAATCGATTCTTAAGTATGGGGAACTTGTCTTTGCGGAAATGGGTCTCCTGGATAAAGGCAATGTCTATCCGGGAGCGTTTGAGATCTGATAGGAGGATGCGCCACTTTTCTGGCGCATTTAGGCCCTTGACATTTAGGGATAGCAGTTTAACTATCTCCATCTCTTGACCACGGAAAGGGGCGAGGGGGAAGAAAGAAGGGGGAGAGGAGCAGGGGGAAGAAGAAGTGGAAGTGATCGATAGAGGAGTGTAGGAATAGAGAGATTAAAGAAGAAGTAGAAGTAATTTTCTAGTTGGGCAAATGAAGTATTTGCCAGTAGTACTCGTCTTCTTCAAAATTGAAGACTCGTACCAGCCTAGATGGGGAAGGGGTTGGAAACGGCTCTGCAAGTGGGTGCTCCATTTCCCCCCACTCCCCCTGGCCGCACCTAGTATCAACTTTTTTATACATGCTAGCGTGAGCTATTTAAACATTATTTTCTCCAACATGTCAACAGAGCAGTACGAATTGTCATCATCACTGCAGGGTTATGTCTATCCAGAACTAAGACATAATATGTTTAAGATGAAGAATAAGATCAGTATTGATCAATGTCTTTGACTGCCTGCGAAAACAAATATTGGTTAAGCATCCATTACCATAATTAGAACAAACTTTTACGATCACGTTTGTGTTTGTCTCTGACTCCAGTGATCAAATCCCTCCCTTCTGATTCAAATAGTCCAGTTTATATACCCTCCAGGTTGTCCATCTGGGCTTGCAGATCTCAGTATAGCCTCCAACCAGGACCCGCTACCATTCCGCACTTATATTACCCCAAGCAGGCAGATAGAGGCTCCAAGGAGAGGGCAGAGTACTGTCCCATCTGCGGGAGGATTAGCGTTGATGGTTGCTCCACTGCTCCCCTCCCCCCGGTTCAAGGTACAGTATCCATAGCATTTGGCGGTATGTTCTGAGTGTGTGGTAGTCTTAGGTTCTCGGGGTTCAATAAACGTTCAGAAGGGTGGGTTACCATATGTCTCTGGGTTAAGTGTAAAAGTTTTGGGCTGCCGAATAGGCTGCTCTACGGGATGGCAGGATGAACACGTCAACAGAAAAAAAGTAACATTACAGCAGACTCACCGTGGGATCAGCGTCCTGTTCTGGGATGGGAGATGTGTATAACCCTCACATTTCTCGAGTATCTGCCGGGGAGAGTCCTCTTGTTTGCCGGTGGGGTCTTTGCGGTCTGGGAAGGAGGTCCCGGTCTGTAGTTACGGGTCTTGGCCGTCCCGGCTGTCTGGGAAGGAGGGCCAACCAATTCGGGATCACGATGGGAGTTGCTTCCAGAAACATGAAGAGCGCTGGCAGTTCACCTGGTCTGCGGAGTGTAAAGGATCTCCGTTCCTTTCGGAATGTGACAGAGAGGGGGAAGCCCCATGTATAGGTGAATCCATGTTGTCTCGCCAGGTCCAGGAGAGGGCGAAGGAGGGCACGGCGTTGTAGCGTTGCCCTGGATATATCCGGGAGTATCTTTATTTGGGCACCATCGAAGTCAATGTTACCTACTTCCCAAGCTTTACGCAGAATGATCTCCTTATGTGTGTAATGATGTACCCGACAGACCACATCTCTCGGTCTGTTGGGGTCTGTCGGGCGCGGTCCCAGAGCTCGATGAATTCTGTCCAGCTCCACTCGCAAGGGTAGTGTATCTCCTGACACCAAGCGGAAAACAGCCGCCGCTGTGTCATTTAGCTGTTCTGGGGAGGTAGCCTCAGGCAGACCCCGGAGCCGCAGGTTGTTCCGGCTACTCCGGTCCTCTATTTCTTCCAGATGTAGTTGCAGCTCCGTAGTAGCGTCTGCCTGTGAAGTCTGCATAGCTTCTACCGTGGCCAGCCTCTGTTCCAACGCTGTCAGCGAGGTCTCTCCAGCCGTAAGCCTTCCAGTCAGATGCTGTATGTCCTGTTTCACAGCACAGTGTTCTCGCCTGTGATTTTCCTCCACTTGGCCAATAAGAGCTGTAATGTCTGCTTTTGTAGGCAACGCCAACAGCAATGCTCGTATCTCCGAGTCCACCTGAAACGACAAGGAATGGTGTGTGGATTCTACAGAGGTTGGCCGGAATACTGCCGGTGTATCCATGCTGAATTCGGACCGGGGTGAGGAAGCTGGAGACGCCAGAGGATCTCCTGTCTGGAAGGTCTCTGGTTGTGAGGCACATGGCTCCGCCATCTTGGCCGCTGTAGGGGCCTCCGGTGTTTTGGCAAAGAATTTACTTATCTCCCCGTTAGCTTGAGCGCTCCTGTTGTGCTTAGTGTTGCTCCTGGTTCTCCTTTTCTTATTTGCTAGCATAATGAGTAGAATAGGCACCGTGCAGACCGAGGAAGAGCAGGAGGAAAGCGGGAGCACTCTAGGAACACGTCCTTACTCGGCCATGTCCAGACCACGCCCCCTGCGATTTTTTTTATCACAAATATGAGGAAGAATATAAATCGGCCAAAACCGGTGAAAACATTTTTTTTTTATATATTTTTTTTGGATTTGAATTTTATCAAAAAGTAAGAAATTTGGGTTTTTTTGCTAAATGGTCTCCCTTCTTTTGTTTATAGCGGTGATCAGAAATGACGCAGAGGGGATCAAATACCACCAAAAGAAAGTTCTATTTGTGGGAAAAAAAAGGACACACATTTCGTTTGGGTACAACATCGCCCGACCGCGCAATTGTCAGTTAAAGCGACGCAGTGCCGAATCGCAAAAAGTGCTCTGGTCCTAACCTGGGAAATTCTTCTGGGGCTGAAGTGGTTAAAGGGTAACTCCACTTCCGTAGGAAAAAAGATAGCAAATAAAGAAAAATAATATAGCGTGTACAATTGCGAAACAAGTCATATTATAATTGAATGTTATTAAAAATGACCTTTCCTTTTCAATCTGCAGCTTTGTCATTTTCTGAAAATGCAATATGGCTACCTGGAGGGGTTCTGTACATAGAATGTGTATGGGTACCATTAGATAAAAGTCAGGTTGCAGGTATCCCCTGCAACAAAAATGTAATTTTTGGTGAGATACTCCCAATAGGAAATTACGTCTAAAGGGATGCAGACCCAGCAGCTTTCCTCATTAGAGCCCTGCAAGTGCAGCAGCTGATTGATAATTATGAAACCACTCCCATTCACTTTCCCACATGGACACAAAAACACACAGGGATTTCTTCAGAATAACAAAAGGTAGCAATCTGCAACAAAGTTAAAATCCCTGCAAGGCAGGGGCGTAACAATAGGGGTTGTAGGGGTTGCAATTGCAACCGGGCCCCATGGTCCAGGGGGCCCATGTGCCTCCCTTGTACACCTGAATAGGAGGGATGGCGGGGGTGGCATTTAGAGGACCCAATCGCCTCCATTTTCCTCTATCCAGTTTACTTGTCTTCTGCTGTTCCCAGGGCCCCTGTGTGCTTCCCTGGTCACCCTGGGGCCTGCTGCAGAACTTGTGAAAGGGCCCCACTGCAGTACCGTAATAAAGGGACCCACAATAGGCGTAAAGGGCCCCAGGATCAGTGGAAAGAGGGAAGGGCCCTGGCCAGGGGTCAGGGGGCCCTTCATAATTTCTTGCACCGGGGCCCTGAAGGTTCTAGTTACGCCTCTGCTGCAAGGTACATAGATCACCCAGAGGGGAATGTTTTTTCTTTCAACAAAAGTGAAGTTACTCTTTGAAGAGTAGCTCCACTCTTGTTGAGAAAAAGAAACATTCCCCTCTGGGGGATCTATGTACATTTCAAGGATTTTAACAAACTTTGATGCAGACCAGCGGTGGCTGGTCAATAGGAGGCGCTTGGGCACCGCCTCCCCGCTGGTAAGAGGCGCCGGTATATTGATTTTTTTTTCTTTGGCTCCTTGCTGTCCGCTGACAGCAAGTAGTGAGCCGATCTGTCAGTACAAAAGTGTATACTGCCCTTGGCTGCCCTGAGCCAGTGACTGTGAGTGATTGGCTAAGTCATGGTGCGGTAGACGGGGGCGGGACTGTGGCGGACGTGTTGCTGGGTGACTGAGTTGACTCCACGCGAGCACGCAGGCGCAGCACCTGCACCTGTAATGTATGAGGGACTCTCATGTGGACCCTAATTTAAGGTGCTGTGATGTTTTGGGGACTCTCATGGGGACCCTGATTTAAGGTGCTGTGATGTATGGGGGACTCTCATGGGGACCCTGATTTAAGGTGCTGTGATGTATGGGGGACTCTCATAGGGACCCTGACTTAAGGTGCTGTAATGTATGGGGGACTTTCATGGGGACCCTAATTTAAGGTGCTGTGATGTATGGGGGACTCTCATGGGGACCCTGATTTAACATTTTAGGTGCTGTGATGTATGGGGGACTCTCATGGGGCCCCTGATTTAAGGTGCTGTGATATATGGGGGACTTTCATGGGGACCCTGAATTAATAACAGTTTAATTTTTCAGTTTAATTGAGCACCCAAAATTTTTGAGCACCAGTCGCCACTACTCCTGACACATCCTGGCACCCCCCATCCTAAAATGTCACCAGCCGCCACTGTTGCAGACTCCTACCTATTGTTATTCTGAAGAAATCCCTGTGTGTTTTTGTGTCCATGTCCCGAGTAAGTCTAATGCAGTGGTTCTCAACTCCTGTTCTCGGGACCCACTAACAGGCCAGGTTTGCAAGATAACTGAAATACATCACAGGTGATATAATTTGCTGCTCATTGATTGCAGTATTCTAGTTTGCATCTCCCCAAGGTAATACTGAAAATCTGGCCTGTTAGAGGGTCCTGAGGACCGGAGTTGAGAACCACTGGTCTAATGGAAGTGGTTTCATAATTATCAACCAGCTGCTGCACCTGCAGGGCTCTAATGAGGAAAGCTGCTGGCCTGCATCCCTTTAGACATGTTCCTATTGGGAGGATCTCACCAAAAATGACATTTTTGTTGCAGGAGATGCCAAAAATCTGAGATGTATCTTAACCACTTGCCGACCGCCGATCGGCATTTGACGGCGGCAAAATGGTTCATTCCCGCAAAACGCCGTCATACGACGGCGGCCGCGAGATCGCGCCTAGTGAGCGCGCGCGCGCCACCGGAGGCGCGTGCCCGCGCTCACTGTGTTCGGGGAGGGCCAGGGAGCGGGTGCGGCGGCTTCGATTGCCGCCGGCTACCCGCGATGGCCCCCCCGGAGCGAAGGAACGGAGGTCCAGGCCACCGCGCGCGCGCGAGTGATCCGCGCTAGAGCGCCGGCGGCAGCATACTGCCGCAAAACGCCCTTACTTGGTAAAACGGCGGCAGTTTACGGCTAGCCGCCAGCCGTTCACCAATTCTATGTAGAGTCTAAAAACCGTAGAGGACGTTGTTTTTACAGTAAAAACCACTCTAGGAGGGTTATCCTTGTACAGATTTCCCTACGTCCGGTCGTCGAAAGGAGTAATCTCGGGACGTCCACGTCGTCGACCAACTATTAATACTTTGGTGAAGGTAATCTGGTCACCAA
>BLSH010370812.1:903116-918658 GCA_018402905.1 Glandirana rugosa | reverse complement strand
TAAAGCAATGTGTAAACTGTTGGCACTATATAAATCCTGTATAATAATTAATAATAATCATAATAATTAATCAAAAGATCAGTTAAAATCCCTACTAAAGGGAGCAAACAGTCACATCATCCCCCCTCCATTTATAACTTTGTTACTGTAATAAATATAACAATCTGTAAATCCACCACTAGAGGGAGCAAACAGAATAAAGTCTGTTTAGGGACAAAGTATTATAATTGAATATAATGCATTAAAGTCTCTCTTCTCCAAGCCTGTAATCAAAGATGTGTAAACATTTCAAAAGGATTCCTGTGAGGTGACAATTTTGCCTGGACATCTTTACCTCCTAGTCAATTAGCCCAAAAACACTCTTAAAGTTTAACTAAAGGAGGCAAATCGTTTTTTATTTATTTATTGATTGGATTAGAACACCTGTCAGTTTTTATTGCTCTCTGTGCCTCTGTTAGGGAGAATCACTGTCTATGTGTCCTGTTTACTGTTATTATTGAAAGTGCTAATAAAAGAAAATCCAGAATTCTGGGTTGACACCAGAAAAGTAATAGAGGGGGGATTTTCTTATGGGGGCACTAGTTCTGGTGTATTTCTATGATATACCGTGCTAATGGAAAAAAGAAAAAGGGAAAGCAGCAACCCCAACCCACAATAAGGTGCACTTGAACAATAATTTAAAAATGGGCTGCGCAAAACATCAGTTGAATGCGTAATATCACATATTATACACATGCGAGATGAAAAATTTAAAAATTTTAAATCTGATGGTACTGATTACGTACTTATCTAAGTATAAACCCAACAGGCAATTAGCATACCTAATAATTATTGAAAAAAAATAATTGAATAACCAGAGCGTAAACCTATAGGTGAGGTTAATGGGCATAAAATGGTTACACTTCAGAACCAGTGGTAGGCAACCTGTGGCCCTTCAGCTGTTGCAAAACTACAAGTCCCATCATGCCCCTGGGAGTAATTGTACCCGCCAGCCTTGCAATGCCTCATGGGAAATGTAGTTCTCCAACAGCTGGAGGGCCGCAGGTTGCCTACCCCTGTTCAGAACTTGATCATATATGAATCTTGGGTACCATACATTCCAGATCCCTGAATAAAGTTTATAAAAAATTCATAAAAAGTCCACAGGCTATAAAGCTGGAGAAGAGGGGGAGCAAGGGCACCCAGTGTTCAAGAGCAGCCACACAAATATGAGTAAATCCGCCACCAAGCAATAGCCGCGCTTACCAGATGCAAGCAAAAAAGCACATCAGCCTTTCACCCGGCCTGGGTCCCCCTAAGGGATTGTAGAGCGTTCCTCTCCTCTCCAGTATTAGATGCCTGTGCTGCTGACCGTGATCTCTGTATAAGCTCAAACAGTAAACGGCATGCACTTCTTATCACTTGTCAGGCTCAGCTCTTCTCTTCTGTATTCTATCTATTCTCCATGTCCTCTTCCGCCAGAAGTTCTGGTGACCCCCCAGGATTCCCTCACTTTGGTGAGATCTAAGGGGCCACACAGTGGTGTAGTGGATAGCACCTTTGCCTGGCAGCAAAAGGGTCTCTGGTTCGAATCCCAACCACGACACTACCTGCCTGGAGTTTGCATGTTCTCCCCGTGCCCGTGTGGGTTTCCTCTGGCTACTCCGGTTTCCTCCCACACTCCAAAGACATGCTGGTAGGTTAATTGGTTCCTGTCTAACTTGGCCCTAGTATGTGTATGTATGAATGTGAGTTATGGACCTTAGATTGTAAGCTTCTTGAGGGCAGGGACTGATGTGAATGTACAATGTATATGTAAAGCGCTGTGTAAATTGATGGCGTTATATAAGTACCTGAAATAAATAAATACATTTCCTCCGCCTTTCTGTTTTGGCTATGGGAGAGGAAGTGACGGGAAATCTCCCCAATGGGACACAAATGCCAAAAAAAAAAAGAACTGACGGGGGTTTTAATTCTCCCTTCTACTCTATCCAAAATAAAAAGTTTGCCTTTAGTTACACTTTAAGATTTGATAGTTATTATTATTATGGTTATATAGGATTTATATAGCGCCAACAGTTTGCACAGCACTTTACAACATGAGTGCAGACAGTACAATTACAATACAAATCAATACAGGAGGAATCAGAGTTATAGATGTACTCAAACTATTTACAATAACCATCACTATTTAGGTAAGTCAAAAACAATCATTGTATCTCATTGATGGTTGTTCTTCATTACTTCTCTGATGGATGGACATTTCAAAAGGAGTATCATTGATTCTGTGTTATCTGTTGACATGCATGTCTAATGATTTCTGTACTTACCGTGACGTCTTAAAATAAAGAATTGAAAAAAAAAAAAAGGAGTACCACTGGAGGTGTGAAGTGTCCTTCATTTTTTATCTTTGAGTCAATTTCCCCATTTTCTAAACTGATCTATTTCTGTATGGACTAATCCTTTACAACAGTCTTTACCCCTTATATTTCCCCTTTTCAACTCTATGTATAAATATGTGGCCTTCAGAACCATTTTTAGAAATCCAGGAAAAAGGGAACTAATTGATCCTGTAAGCTTGCATATTAGACAACTTGTTAGCCAATGAAAGGTAAAGGGCATCATTTAAATGGCTGCATTAACCTGTTCCCGACTGGCTCGGGTACATTTACTGCTGCAATGTGGTGCTGTTCTGGGAATCGCCGTTTACAAACGGCAGCTCGTGCGTGCGCTGTAGCGGGCTGGTGGCGCACTATCATGCCCGGCGCACTCTGCAGGAGTGTGGCCGCAGCTTGAGCGGAGATCGAGTCTGTCCGAGCCACGATTGCCTAGCAGAGAGGAAGCACTATCAGTGGGCATTTAAGAGATCTACTGATCCCTGTCACTGGGATCAGTTAGATCTCTTATGCCCCTGGCAGCCCAGCCCCCTCACAGTTAGAACACGCTTAGGGAACACATTTAACCCCTAGATCACCCCCCTGAAGGTTAACCCCTTCACTGTCAATGACATTTATACAGTAATCAGTGGATATTTAAATTTCTGATCACTGTATAAATGTCATTGGTCCCAAAAAAGTGTCAAAAATGTCCGCCCCAATATCACAGTGCCGATAAAAATCACAGATCGCCGCCATTACTAGTAAAAAAAAAAATTGTTAAAACACCAGAAATTAATTCTCATGGTTTGTAAGCACGGCCACTTTTATGCAAACCAATCAAAAACCGCCGATTGCGATATTTTTTTTACCAAAAATATGAGGAAGAATATAAATCGGCCAAAACCGATGAATAAATTTGTTGTTTTTATATTTTTTTTTGGATATGTATTATAGCAAAAAGTAAGAAATATTGATTTTTTTTTCAAAACTCTTTTTGTTTATAGCGGTGATCAGAAGAGACGCAGAGGTGATCAAATACCACCAAAGGAAAGCTCTATTTGTGGGAAAAAAGGAAGCAAATTTTGTTTGGGTACAACGTCGCACGACCGCGCAATTGTCAGTTAAAGCGACGCAGTGCCGAATCACAAAAAGTGCTCTGGTCCCAACATGGGAAATCCTTCCGGGGTTGAAGTGGTTACGTCCAACTTTTCAAAAAAGCTCAGCAAAATGGAACAGAAATTATTGTGCTGATGGCTACTGCTTTCGATGAAATCTGAAGTTCTCAGAACCTCGCCATCACCGCAGCGGTAATCTTCCGGTGTTGCAGGGTTATTAGAGCCGAGGGACATGTGACGGGCACTCATCAAGAGTGCAGACTATGTCCGTCCTTTGTGCCTCCCTCCTCTATTGATAGAAGCTGTACCTTAGCTTCTATGAATGAAAAGTGCCCTATAAATGGAGGACGGGTAGAGAAATGAAAGGTCCACCTCCTGCATTAATAGAGAGCTTTTCATTTAGGAAGCTATAGTGCAATTGTCAGTTAAAGCGACACAGTGCCGAATCACAAAAAGGGCTCTGGTCCTAACATGGGAAATCCTTCCGGGGCTGAAGTGGTTAATCAATGGCAAACATAGTACAATACTCCACGGTTGCTGATCTGTAAATCCACCACTAGAGAGAGCAAACTGTAAACTCAGCCCCACTTCATTCCATAGCTTTATTACCATAATAAATATAAGGCCTCTTGTACAAGGACCTCTAAGGTTCACACAGGGGTGATCCGACTTCAGGCGCGACTTTGTAGGCGATTTGAATGCGACTTCAAGACGACCTCAGCACGACTTCAGCATGAATTTGGGTGACTTACAACACAACTTAAAGCGACCTCCATGCCAGGCGACTGCCTGTGGCCAATCAGAGAATATAGCTCTTCTGACATCATTCGTTTTACCTGTGTAAATTCTTTTCTTTTTCCTGTAAAGTCGCTCCAATATAGCTGGGGATCTGAATGGAGGCGACTTCCATTGAATTCTGTGGGCACAAGTCAGATAGAAGTCGCCTTGAAGTAGTACAGGAATCTTTTCTGAAGTTGGAGTGGCTTCAGTAGTGTACATTAAGACGCCTCCCATTCATTTCAATGGGATTTCTTATGTCAAGCGCTTGGGGCGGATCCCAAGTCGCTGTAATGTGAACCAGCTCTTAAAATGCCACAATTTTAGCCATTCATTTTTTTTCACTGATCTAATTGCCACCCAGTGTTTTAAATGGGCCTGTAGACACAGATGCACAAACATGCTCTGTATATGGATCAGTAGAAAAAAAATCTGTGTTGCTGCATACATACATGCATACAACATAACCCCAGAAAAGCTAGAATAATTTTTACATGCGTGTATACGTATGTATTTTAAAATAGCACCTTTAAATATATGAGCCCAAAAGTCCCAATCAGGTACAAGCAGCAGGGCGTGACCGCACGGCTGTCAATCTCCCCCGACTGGGTGAACTTCGTGGCTGCAGCTCCGGTTGTCAGGAGAGCGGTGAGCCCAAGTTAAAACACTTTAATTGCTGTTGCATATTTTAAACTGTGTAAGTGCACATCTGTAAGGGGGGTTGTTTGGACAAGGTTTTTACTTAATAAATATCTATGGATCATGCACTATGTGAGCGCTTTTTTCAAGGGTGATTCCGTACAATTGGTATCTGCTGGCTCCCATACACATAAGATCGTTTGAGATTGGAACGGATCCGATTGGATGCGGGAAACTGCTGATATCTACCTGAGATTACAAGGCGCATGTGATACTTACCTTTGGTGAGTCTTTCCACATAGGGGGGATACTTACCTCCCTATGTATATTCACGTGGTGTGGTGGCGGACAACGTTGGGATAGGATCCTGCCCCCCAGCATGGATCATTTTCACGGACAATTGTTCTGTTTCTGGGCCCTATACTTATTACTTGAAAGACTGTATTTAAAAAGTTATATTTTACCGCTGCTTGTACCTGATTGGGGCTTTTGGGCTCATATATTTAAAGGTGCTATTTTAAAATTGATTGTGTTGATATTAGGCGGCTGCTGTATGGTTGCATGTATATTTACATTTTGATACATCTCAATTATTTTATTTTTTAATTGTAATTTTATTTCGTTTCATTGGATGATTATTGCATACTAAGCGCAGATTTGAGCATATAGACATTCGCGTGCGACTGTTCGGGTAATTAACTGCTCTATTGTGTGTATACGTATGTGTAAACGTGTGAACATGCACATTTATTATACAGCCCATACTTGCATTTTTACACAGGGTTTTTCTGCCAGGAATCTGAGGTTCATACATCAGTACCGTGTGAAAGGACGCTAAAAATCTGTAAATCCACCACTAGAGGGAGCAAGCAGACACATCACTTCCCCTCCCTTTATTATAACCTTGTAACTGTAATAAATACAGGGATCTCTATATCCAGAGGTAGCAAACAGTAATCCCCTCGCTTCATAACTGCTGCTATCAGCCACACAAGGAGTACATTGTTTTGAATGAATCATCCGGCTCGTAAACTTGCATTGTGAGGAAGAGCAGTAAAGTGCAATCATTACATAGTGCTGCAAGGCAATAATCAGAGCGTGAGGATGTAACAAGGAAATATGGCCGCCCCCTGGAAATTCAGAACACCAGGGTTTCTCAACCTTTTTTCAGTCAAGGCACCCTTTAAAAACGATGGACAGTCTCGAGACACCCCATTCTAAAATGTAAAAAACTAATAATTGGGGCGGCACAGTGGTGTAGTGGGTAGCACTTTCGCCTGGCAACAAAAGGGTCGCTGGTTCGAATCCCAATCACGACACTACCTGCCTGGAGTTTGCATGTTCTCCCTGTGCCTGCGTGGGTTTCCTCCGGGTACTCCGGTTTCCTCCCACACTCCAAAGACATGCTGGTAGGTAAATTAGATCCTCTCTATATTGTCCCTAGTATGTGTATGTATGAATGTGAGTTAGGGACTTTAGATTGTAAGCTCCTTGAGGGTAGGGACTGATGTGAATGTACAATGTATATGTAAAGCGCTGCGTAAATTGACAGCGCTATATAAGTACCTAAAATAAATAATTCTAATAATTTTTCATAATGCAGCAACATCCAGGACACCCAACGTTAGAGATGATTTAAAACTGCTACTGAATAGTATTCCAATGTTTCTACATCACTCTGATGGAGAGGGGCAGGGGAGCATCAAGCAAGGATGCTATGCAGGTGACTGACATCCTCCTTATCAACCGATGATGTCATTGGTTGTTAGGACGCCGGCAGCTAGAAGGTTGTAATGGTGCAAATGAAAACCTGTGACTTAGTGTAACTAAACGCAGCTTTATCCTCACACCAGCTTGTATGCAATTTTGGGCATTTTTTAGGCATTTTGCCAAGGCACCCTTGAAGAAATCTCAAGGCACCCTGGTCGAAAAAAAGACTACTCTACACATACAAACAAGGTTTATAAGGCTTTATTACACATTAATTCCATTATTTGCAGCCAGCTCACCCATTCCCTTTATGGTGGAGTTGTCCATTGTTGATGTTACAGTTGAGGTGTACCGGGGGTCTTATCACTATTAGGAGTAACACCTAATGTAAGGTTTAGGACTTGTTAAGGTAACAGTTAAAGGAGTAGTAAACCGCGTCAGTTTAAAAAAAAACACCTGTAAGGCAATTGCATAATGTGCTAGTATGCATCGCAATCTAGCACATTATGAAATACTTAACTTAGAAGGAAGTCCTCCAGCGACCTGCTGTCACCGCTGAGAGGGCTTTCTTCTGGGTTCACAGACTCCGGTGGAGTGAGTGGCTGGAGCCGCGATGATGTCACTCCTGCGCATGTGCGCGGGAGCCCTCGGTTCTGGCGCGAAGCTCTGAAGTTCCGGCACGGTATACCAGACCTTCAGAGTGCATGCACCGGTGATGGTACTGACAGCATCTAGGGTAAATGGTGCAGGTTTAGGAGATATTCATTTTACCCACAGGTAAGCCTTATTATAACCTTATTATAGGCTTACTTGTAGGTTAAAATCACAAAGTGGGCTTTACTACCACTTCAATGGTTAAAGATAGGTTAAAGGTCATGGAGATTGCTCCACCCTATTTACAGGGAACCTGTACTCCATCTGAAAGTTCTGCCTGACAGCTGACACCACAACGTGCCTGCTATGGCCTTCACTAGCCAAATATTTTGTTTTGGATAGAGTGGGAAGGACAAGATAGGGAATTCTCCATCCATTATGTAGATGAAGGGCAATCCACGGAGAGCCACTGACAGAGTGAGGACACGAGGCTCCTACGCTCCTATCGTTTCGTTCCAAAATGAAATTCGGACGGAATTTCCCTTTTTTGAAATTCGGATGTATTCGAGTTTTCGAATTGCAATAGTACCAAATTTAAATGAATCCAAAATGACGAAAATCATTTTCTGAGAAATTTGAATCGATTCAAATATTTTTTGTATCAATTTCAAATAGTTTTCAAATTTGAAAAGTTATCAAATTTGAATAGTTTTCCATTTGTTTTCCAATTTCCAAAGAGAAAATAGAATAGAAAATAAAATAATAGAATAGAAAAAAATATATATAATAGAAATGAAATGAATAGAAATAAAAAGAAACAATAGAATAGAAAGAATATAACCATTTCCCAAAACTCAAATAGAATCATTTTGAATTTGAACAGAATAGAAAAGAATAGATAAGAATAGAACAGAAAATAACAGAGCAGTATAGAAAAAACAACAGAATAGAATAGAATGAATATAACCATCTTCCAAATTTCAAAGTTTGAATAGAAAATAATAGAATAGAATAGAAAAGAACAGAACAGAATAGAATAAACAAATAGAAAAAGAATAGAATAAAAAAAACAATAGAATAGAATGGAATAGAAAGAATATAACCATTTCCCAAAATTCAAATAGAATAAATTCAAATTTGAATAGAATAGAAAAGAATAGATTAGAAAATAAGATGGTTATATTCTTTCAATTTTATTCAATTATACTCTGTTGTTTTTGTCTATACTATTCTGTTATTTTCTATTCCATTCTATTCTAATCTATTTGTTTCTATTCTATTCCAATTCAAATTAATTTTATTTGAATCTTGGGAAATGGTTATATTTTTTGTATTATATTCTATTTTTTTTAATTCTATTCTTTGCTATTCTATTCCTTTCTATTCAATTTTCAGAAGATGGTTATACTCTTTCTATTTTATTCTATTTTTTTAAATTCTATTCTATTTGCTTCTATTCTATTCTGTTCTGTTCTTTTATCTTCTATTCTATTTTGTTCTATTTTACTCTATTATATTCTATTCTTTTATTTTCTGTTATATTCTTTTCTATTCTATTCTACTATTTTCTTTTCTATTCCTTTATCTTTTTTTTCTAATTTATTCTCTTTGGAAATTGTAAATCAAATCGAAAACTATTCGAATTCGGAAAATTCTAATCGATTCGAATACGAATAAACAAAACAAATTCCGAAAACGAATTAAACAAGTTTAACTGAACAAATTTATGTAAATAACAAATCAAAATGAATTTTTTTTTTTGTTCTGCACATGTCTGCTTGTTGCCCTTGCTAGATGTGCATGGGTGACATTAATTGTTAATAGCACCCCAAAAGCATCAGGCAAACAAGGTGCATTTGGGGCCACCAAACTTCATGGTACCACAGTACAATGCGGTTTGGTGCGGTGAGACTTTTAAAAGTCGTGCCCACCTTACTTTTTGTGCATTTGGCAGGCCACTGAAATGAATGCGTTGTAAAACACGGAACACACAACAGAAGTATGCAGGTAATAACCTTTGACTTTCCTGATATTTGTTCTGGGCCACTGCTGAAGCCAGGGGATGGACATGACTGCCAGGCAACTAACAATTTCAGAGGGAGCTCAGGGATAGCAGCTGTTGTGTTTACTTGACTGTAAGGCCTCATACACACGGACGTTTTTTGACGCCGGCGTTTTCTGGCGTTTTTTGCAGCTCTCCATGTTAGTCAATGGCCCCATAAAAACGTCGGCATTTTTGAGCTTTAGATGACGTCGGCGTTAGTGAGCTGAAACTAGAACCCACAGCCATCGCGCTCTGAGGCTGTAACGTTTTGGCATTTTTTGACGCCGACGCCACAATATGCCAACAAACGCCACCTATTATTATACCAGCGTTTTCCGGCGTTTTTTGACGCCGACGTTTTTAGGTTGAAAAATAGCAGAGGGATGATTTTTTTTTAAAAACGCCTATTGACGCCGACGCTCACTAATGCTCAAAAACGGTGATGCAGAACGCCGAAAAACACCAACTTTTTTTCCTTGACGTCGGGCCCGACGTTTTGTTTATTTTTTTAGAAACGTCCGTGTGTATGAGGCCTAAAGGCTGAGATAGTCTGTATAAACACAGAGATATATTATAGATCAGATCAGTGCAGAATAGACAGGGTCTGTGAAGGGCCCTGGGAGTTGAGATAATTAGAACCCACAAGGGGCCCCAGGCAGTGAGACACCCAGCCGCCATGAGGTGCTGTGACAGCTCTGACCACAAGGTGTCAGTAGCGCTCCACCCTGAGCAGCGCCCCCTCTCCTATTTCAGAGTGGAGTCAGTCTCAGTAGTTTTATGATATGATTCTCCTTTATTAGGAATCCCGCCGTGTTTATTGCTGAAGGAAATCACTGAACACGCAGTCATTTACGGCTCTCTGGCCTAAATTGCCTCCCAGGATCAGGCATCATAAAATCTTTATTTTCCCTGTAAAGCTCAGTGACACTGCATTGGGCCCTACGCCCACAGCGCTGAGACTCGGGGTCATGGCCTGCGGAGCGCCAGAGGTCACGGGGTCATGGGTACGGCCTGGATCGGCACCTGTGGCCCCCCTCCTCTATACTCCGGGGCCCAAACCCTACCAACATTCCCACTCTCTGTTTGTTTATGGAAGATGAGCAGCTCTGATTAGGCTTGTTATGTGGCCTGCCAGCGGTTCAGTCTTGAGCAGCGCCCGGGGCCGGGGAAGCAGCTGACGGTGTCCTGCACGGCAGGTGGTCATCTAGAAGCAACATGGCCGCCGGAGCCCCATAATGAGCCGATTATAGACAGGCATGGTGCTGTGACCACCTGTTGTGTGGAAGCAAACAAACTGCAGGCGGCGGAATACATCACTAATAATTGTACACGAATAATACTCGGGGGGGCCTCTATGATCTTTATGTAATAATACTCAGGGGGGGGGGCCTCTATGATCTTTATGTAATAATACTCAGGGGGGCCTGTATGATCTGTAGGGCTCCATGTATACATGTAATACTGGAGGGGGTGCAGGCCTCTGTGTACATGTGTAATAATACTCAGGGGCCCCGTATGATCTGTAGAGCACCGTGTACAGGTTAGGGTTGCCACCTTTTCTTCAAGTCAAACCCGAACACTTTAGCGGCACACAGCAATTTCTTTTTATAGTGTAAACTATACATATATCTTGTGAAATAACATTTCTAATCATATGAAGTTAATAACAAGCGTCCCCCTTTACATCTGAATCCACAGAGTTCCCCTTTTACATCTGAACTCGCAGAGTTCCCTTTCACTGTAAGTGAGACTCTGCAGACTCTGATGTAAAGGAGAACTCTGGGGACTCTAACATAAGGGAAGCTCTGGGAACCCTGGTTTAAGGGGGAACATTGAGAACTTTGTACCTAGAGGACTCTGATGTAAGGGGTGCTCTGAGAATCCCCAATTTACCTTAGTGTACTCACTCAAAGGCAGGAGAGAGAAGGGGGGAGGGGGGAAAGGAGACTTCAGTCACAGACAGGGATGGATGGTGAGCTCACTCACCACCTCTCATCCAGACGTATCTGAGGCTGCTGGGCTTCAAATTCCTGGCCCCCACTTTTCTTTTCTGAGGCACAGTGCTGGGCATTGGTGTGTGGGCAAACATAGAAGGGTAGCGACGGAAGGAAGAGGTGCAGATTGAGCTCTCTCTCCTCTCCTGTCTGTGTGTGTGTTTGGGGGGGGGATTGTTAGTGCTGGCTTTGGGCAGTGTGAAAGAGAGTGTAGACAACTGCAGCCAGCAACCCTGCTGAGAAGCCATAGTCCAGTATGAATAATGTGTCCGGGTTTCAGGCAGTCTGAAACCTGGACGCATGATTCCAAACCCGAACTGTTCGGGTGAATCCTGGACAGGTGGCAACCCTAGTACAGGTGTAATAATACTCAGAGGCCCCGTATGATCTGTAGAGCACCGTGTACATGTGTAATAATACTCAGAGGCCCCGTATGATCTGTAGAGCACCGTGTACATGTGTAATAATACTCAGGAGCCCCTATGATCTGTAGGGCTCCATGCACATGTGTAATAATACTCAGGGGCCCGTATGATCTGTAGAGCATCGTGTACATGTGTAATAATACTCAGGAGCCCCTATGATCTGTAGGGCTCCATGCACATGTGTAATAATACTCAGGGGCCCCATATGATCTGTAGAGAACCGTGTACATGTGTAATAATACTCAGGGGCCCCTTATGATCTGTAGAGCGCCGTGTACATGTGTAATAATACTCAGGGCCCGTATGATCTGTAGAGCACCGTGTACATGTGTAATAATACTCAGGGGGGCCTGTATGATCTGTAGGGCTCCATGTATACATGTAATACTGGAGGGGGTGCAGGCCTCTGTGTACATGTGTAATAATACTCAGGGGCCCCGTATGATCTGTAGAGCACTGTGTACTTGTGTAATAATACTCAGGGCCCCGTATGATCTGTAGAGCATCGTGTACATGTGTAATAATACTCAGGGGCCCCGTATGATCTGTAGAGCACCGTGTACATGTGTAATAATACTCAGGGGCCCCGTATGATCTGTAGAGCATCTTGTACAGGTGTAATAATACTCAGGGGCCCCGTATGATCTGTAGAGCATCTTGTACATGTGCAATAATAATCGGGGCCCGTATGATCTGTAGAGCATCGTGTACATGTGTAGCAATGCTCAGGGGCCCCGTATGATCTGTAGAATTCTCTGTACATGTGTAATAATACTCAGGGACCCTTATGATTTGTAGGGCTCCATGCACATGTGTGGCAAAACTCAAGGGCCCAGCATGATCTGTAGAGCTTCATGTACATGTGTAATAATACTCAGGGGCCCGTATGATCTGTAGGGCTTTGTGTACATATGTAATAATACTCAGGGGCCCCATATGATCTGTAGAGCTTTGGGTATACATGTAATAATACTTGGGGTTTTGTATGGTCAGTAGAGCTCAGTATACATGTATAATAATACTGAGGGGCTCCATATGATCTGTAGGGCTCTGTGTACATGTGTCATAATACTCAGGGGCCCCTATGATCTGTAGAGTTCCATGTACATGTGTAATATTATTTGGGGGCCCATATGATCTATAGCAGGGTTTCTCTACCCGTGTTACGCGTACCCCTGGGGGTACATACATCAAGGGCAGGGGGTATGCACAGTGCTCTGTCTCCCAGGCCGGGGGGGGCAGGGGGGTGTCAGGCCGGTGGCAGCTGCCTGGGGTACTGTCATCAGTGGAACCCATCACGCTGCCTGGAAGATGTTTCCACGGCCAGGGCTGACTGACCAGAGTAGGTAGGCGGCCCCATGTCCCCCCACCCCACCCCCTTCTCCAGCATGCCTCGGATGTGTGAAGATGCCTGCTGCAGCTCCCTGATCTCCACTCCACACTACAGACAGGAAAAAAAGGGGAGTCATGCCTGCTCAGGAACTACACATGCCAGCATGCCAGGCCATCAGTGCAGCCCATCAGTGCCTCCTATCAGTGCAGCCTATCAGTGCCTCCTATCAGTGCAGCCTATCAGTACCTCTTATTAGTGCAGCCTATCAGTACCTCCTATTAGTGCAGCCTATCAGTACCTCCTATCAGTGCAGCCTATCAATACCTCCTATCAGTTCCTCCTGTCAGTGCAGCCTATCAGTACCTCCTATCAGTGCAGGTTATCAGTGCTCCAATCAGTGCCTCCTATCAGTGCAGCCTATCAGTGCCTCCTATCAGTGCCTCCTATCAGTGCCTTCTATCAGTGCAGCCTATCAGTGCCTCCTATCAGTGCCTCCTCATCAGTGCCTTCTAAGAGTGCAGCCTCATCAGTGCCTCCTATCAGTGCTGCCTATCAGTGCCCATCACTTTCTTGAGACTGGGGTACTTAGGAATTTTTTTTAGACTTGCAGGGGTACTACGCCATAAAAGGTTGAGAAACACTGATCTATAGGGTTCTGTGTACATGTGTAATATTACTCAGGGAACACATTTGATCTGTAGAGCTTTGTGTATAAGTGTAATAATACTTGGGGCTTTGTATGATCTGCAGGGCTCTGTGTACATGTGTACTAATATTCAGGGCCCTGTACGATCTATAGGATGCCATGTACATGTGTACATGTGTCCTAATACTAAAGGGACCCAATGATCTGTAGAGCTCTGTGTATGTGTGTAACAATACTCAGGGGAAGTGAGGGAGATCCCTGGTTGATTCCCCCCACCCCCCATGTTCTGGTGACAACCCAAAAATGTGGGACTTTCTCTTACTTTCAGTGATAATGGTAGAGAGGGTGAACCTCCCTAATGGGAGCACAGACAGCAATAAGAACCTGACAGTGGTTCTAATCCTTTAGCTCTCAATCCAAAACGAAAAAAATCAAAATAAATAAAGTTTCATTTTAGTTATACTTTAAAAAGCCAAACAGAGGCGTTGATTGCATACATCTTGCAAAGACCCCTCTGTACAGTGTGGTCCCCAACTCTAACCCTGCGACATACATATTAATAGGTTAAAGTGGTTGTACACCCTCACATATACCCAGTGAAGTAACTGGTGATACACAGATTAAACAAATCCTACTACATAAGTTGTACCTGTTTATCTGCAGTCTTCTCTCCTCTACATCTGGTTAAAATCAAGAATTGAATTGCATTTCTGAGCTTCAAAAGGCAGGGGGCGTCAAGCTAATATGACACTCTGCATAGCATATCCAAACCAAATGCCTCTGTTCTTTTTTCCTCCTCAGCTGTCCCTCTTTTAGTCTGATATACATATAAGCCTATATTTCAAATGTATAACTACCAAAACAGCTGCACTACACTGAACCATTCATTCTACCTCTAAGTTATCCCATTTGTTATTCTAAAAAGCCGCTATACCAGAAAAGTAGCAGTGAAAAAAGCCATTGTAGATTTGGCCAAGCATTTTTAACCAGGTGTGAGGCAGATGCGCGTCCATTGCCTACTTAGGCTGCCCATAGCTTAATCAATGAGCGAAGTGGATGAAATGAAGGGATCGTCCCTGCTGAGACATAGGGATTGATTTACTAAAACTGGGGAGTGCAAAATATGGTGCATCTCTGCATAGTAGCCGATCAGCTTCTAACTTCATCTTATTCAACTGAGCTTTGACCAAAAAAAAAAAAACCAGAAAGCTCCATCTATGGCCAGTTTAAAGTGTTATTAATCCCAAAGCTAAAAATGTAATATATTGCAGCTTACCAATCATTAGATGTGGTGGCTGCATTCATATTCTTTTCTTCCCCTCTTTTCACCTGGTGATCTGGCCAGTAGCGCACCTCCTGTATTGGAACGCCCTCATTGTGGATGAAGGAGCACAAGGGGCACCTTTGGACAGCAACATTGTCAGTCAGGGGAAGGGGAGTATTAGATGGACTAGTACCGTGGTCACCAATCTTTTGGACCTCACAGACCATTAAACTCACAATTGTGAAACCCCAAACCACTAACATGAATTGTACATGCTTTATACACACGGTGCTCCGGCTCTCTGCCCCCTCCTCCCAGATCATACTGCTGCCTTATACACACAGTGCTCGGCTCACTGCCCCCTCCTCCCGGATCACACTGCTGCCTTATACACACAGTGCTCGGCTCTCTGCCCCCTCCCCCCCGATCATACTGCTGCCTTATACACACAGTGCTCGGCTCACTGCCCCCTCCTCCCGGATCATACTGCTGCCTTATACACACAGTGCTCGGCTCACTGCCCCTCCTCCCGGATCATACTGCTGCCTTATACACACAGTGCTCGGCTCACTGCCCCTCCTCCCGGATCATACTCACTCGGCTCGTGACACACATATTCCGTCGTCATACTAGGCCCTCCTCCC
>BLSH010370812.1:863621-891292 GCA_018402905.1 Glandirana rugosa | reverse complement strand
TTTTACTTTCCTGGCTTGTTAGGGTCTCAAGAAATGAGATAGGCTGTCAGTATATCAGGTGTGATCAGATCTGATCAATTTTCAATGATTGGCACCATAGCTTGTAGACTCTATAACTTTCACAAGGACCAAATAATATACACTTATTTGGGTTATTTTTACCAAAGATAGGTAGCAGTATAAATTTTGGCCAAAATTTACAAAGAAAAATTACTAATTTGCAAAATTTTATGACCGAAACAAAGAAAAAGGCATTTTTTCAAAAAAATGTCAATCTTTTTTTATTTATAGCACAAAAAATAAACCCCCTCCTAGTGATTAAATACCACCAAAAGAAAGCTCTATTTGTGTGAAAAAAAGGACGCAAATTTCATATGGGTACAGTGTTGCATGACTGAGTAATTGTCATTCAAAGTGTGAGAGCGCTGAAAGCTGAAAAATGGCCTGGACAGGAAGGGGGTTTTCGTGCCAGGTACTGTTGTGGTTAAAAATGCTCCTAGACGCTAACGCAGCAAACCGTGGCTAAACGCAGCAAAACGGACGTCTTCGACGCCGGCTTCTAAAAAGATCGTTCCGGGGAGGTTGAAAAAGCGCCCCATGTGCATGAAGCCTTTATCCCTTTATATAACATTGAAGAGTGATTTTTATGGATTTACAATGTGGATGTTTTCTTTTATCTATATATACAGAGTATATCCACCACCTTACATCCACTGAGATTTATTGGAAGCACTACTTCAGGTTCCAGAAAAGGATATTTGATTTGGAAATCCTGCTGATTTATTACATTGAGCACATCTGACTCCGTCATAGAGTCCTGTCATTTTGGTAAGAGCCCATGCCACATTGGGTGCTGCATCACATGGTGGATTCTGCGCTGCACTTCACACAACTATATGAATTATTTTTTGGACAGTTTACTGTGTATAACACAGCTTTATTTTATGTCTGTGCTGCGACATATTGCCTCCTCTCCATTTGTGAAACATCTCTGAAAAGCAATTTGAGCATGGGTCGCTTTTCAGAGGAGCGGCAGTCTCAGCAGCACATGTGAATGAGGCATTGAGCCCTTACATACTGGAGGGGATTGTGGGCAGACTGGGACTAATATGTTGGTAAGTATTTAAAGGAGGGAAAAAAAAGAAATCCTCGATGAAGGTGAGTGATAGCATGAAAACCCGGGCACTGGAGGAATTGCTCCATTTCCATATAATATCTGCACATGGCTGCGTATTCACAGTGAGCAGGAATTAGCTTTTCTCATGATTGGATAATTGAAGTAATAATTGCACAATTTATTGAATAAAGATTCTGACATCAGCCTCTCCATCTCCCAAGACACCATTCTGTTTTTACATGCATGCCCTGCACAGCTTATCACCTAACTGGTATTTCAGGTGTCGTGCCCCTTTAAGCGTTGCCTTGACTGTCAGCTGTGGTGGGAATTCTGTGTCCCGGAAGATCTCCGCCAGCAATCAGCAGCATTTAAAATCTTTATTGGGAGGTAAAGTGTCGTCACCATTATTAGTTAATAACTATAATCATTGTGAGCCGCTCTGCGCGGCGTCTTCTGCGTTCCTGGCGGTGTGGAAATGCAGCTGTGCCAGGAGCCATCTCACCGCTGGGTGCCGGTAGGACAGGTATGGGGCGCCATTGGAGGTGGAGTACACGCTCCGCCCTGTCTGTGAACTCCTGGCCTCTGCTGCCACAAATACGCCATTTCCACTAATTGGCGCCAATAGGAAGGCCATAAAATCTAATTTCAATGTTTACTTTTTATTTCCTCCAAATAAAACATTATCATCGGACTTCCAGCTCCGCCCCCTTATTCCTAATAATTTAGCGTAGACAATGATCTCATGACGGCGTCTCTCCGCTCAGATACTTCACAGCTACTGGAAGCTGTTCACATTGATCGACATGTTTGGTTTCTGTTTATTTAGATCGATAGACTTTCAGTGATTTCTGTGTCACTGTCACCAAGACAGGAAATCCAAAATGTGACAGCAATCCCCAAAACAAGGATAGAGGGGAAATCTCCCAATGGGGACACCCGTTCTGGTGGGGATTTCCATCGCGTTAGAAAGATTTCCGCTCATCATAGGTGTGGGCACAAGGTGTGCTAGGTGTGCCTGGGCACACTCTAATCACCCTGTGTGGCGTAGATTCCCCTTTTAGAGGGGTTGTAAACCCTCTGGGTTTTTACACCTTAATGCATTATATGCATTAAGATGAAAACCTCCTTTAGTGTAGCAGCCGGCCAGAGTCCCCCTTTTACTTACTTGAGCCCAGTTTTTTCCAGCGATGGGAATGAGCCCATCCGCTCCAGTCACTGCCTCGGGTCCTCATTGGATAGATTGATAGCAGCAGGTTCCATTGTCTCCGGGGGGTCGGGGCTGAGTCTTGCTGTCTGTGTCAATGGACGCAGCAGCAGGACTCGGGAGCGCGCCCGCATGGGTGCCCCCATGGAAAGCGCTTCTCCATGGGGGCACTCAATGCGAGGAGGAGCCAGGAGCACCATGGAGGGACCCCAGAAGAGAAGGATCAGGTCAATCCAAAGCTTTACTATCAATTAAAACCCCTGATATTTCAGCAAAGCCCCCCAACGGGGCTCCTAAAAAAATTGTAAAAAGAATTGTTGAAAAAGATAAAATTGTAAAAAAAAAAAAAAACTACTGACACCATTTACTGCCCTACTGATACCCTAACAGCGGGTTCACACAGGGGCGATCCGTCTTCAGGGCGACTCAAAGCCGCCCCACACATCGCGATTTCAGTGAGGCTTGCAAGCGACTTCTGTAATAGAAGTCATTGCAAGTTGCTTGAAGTTGCCCCCCAAAGTTGAACAAGAGGCTTTTTCTAAGTCGGAGCGACTTAAGTCGCTCCTATTAGAACGGTTCCATTGCACGGCATGAAGCGCGACTTGTCAGGCGACTAGGTCCCTGTGTGAACCGGCTCTCAGTATATAGAGCTATGCATGTGTTTGAGCTTTGAGGTGCACACACTAATGCAATAGGCTGTGCACTCCTATGCCTCTCATTTCCTGTTGTGTCTCCAGGACAGGAAGTGAAGGGAAATATCTTCAATGGGAGACAGACAACAAGAAAGAAAACTTGTAGACTGATTTTTACACTATAGGCAAAACTTTTTTTTTTAAATTTTGGATAGAGTAAGGGAGGAATATAAGTAAGGTAAAGTTTATTTTTGCCATCTTTGTCCCATTGGGGAGATTTACCTTCACTTCCTGTCCCATAGCCAAACAGGAAGTGATAGGAAATCCCTGCAAATGAAGGGAATCTCTTGGGGACCCCCGGGGGGGAACCAGAATTAGTGTCCTCATTGGAAGATTTCCCCTCTATTACTTTTCTGGGGACAACCCAACATTTGAGATTTTCTTTCACTTTGACCTTCAATGAGAATGATAAACAGGACAAATAGAGAGGATGAATCTCCCTAATGGGGACACAGATGGCAATAAAAATCTGACGGGTTTTCCTATCCCTCTTCACTCTGTGCAAAACTTTAAAACATTGTTTTCTATCCAATAGTTCTCTATCCAAAAAAAGGAAAGGTTTTATCTGGAGACGTTAAAGTGTTAAAGAACCCTCCTCCTGCAAGAAGAAATATTGTAGCATGCGTCATCTCCTGTTTCCATCCCTCTTTTCTGTCTATGTGGTTATGCTGCCTTGCAGGGACCCCTTGAACCCCAATGTAACCACTCTCATATTCATGGCCAGAACTATATTTCTACACGCTGGTGCTCCTTGCATTGACATGAACATGCAGATCAAAGCTCAGGAGCATACAAGGCATGCATGTGCTTCTTGCATAAATAGCAAGGCATGATGGGACATGTAGTCCTAATGTGTGAGTACATGTGACTTTATTCAGACAGTGAGCACTCCCTGACCGGAGGAGGTACGGAAACACTACAGAAATGTTTTTTTGATTTTTTGGGGGGTTTTTTACACCTATGTTAATATAATTTTTTTTTGGCTAGAAAATTACATAAAATGTTACTAAACCCACAACAGTAAAATCAGTGTGTATATGCAGTAAAGCATGCTTGTTATACTCATGGTGGAACCTAAGGGGTTAATCCTGCGCATTGTGTAAACGTGTTGTTTGATCCTTTCTTCTCTAAACCTCTCCTTCTTCCACAATCCCCAAACCATCTCCCGTTAGTACAGAGCCTTTGAGGCACTCTGCACATGCTTGGTTTGCTAGAGAGTTTTTCTTTTTTTCTTGGGAGGGTGTTTTGCTTGCGTCTATCTAGTAACTATACAGAGGGTGCATGTGATTAGCACAGGGCCAATCAGCACTGTCCAGACAGAGGGTCAGGGGTCCTGCAGCCACATAGGGCAATCAGAGAAGAATTAAAACTCCTACAAGCTTTAACCAGACATTGATAGAAGTCACAAGACTGTTATATACTCCTGATGAGAAAAGGTATTTAGCAGTTTATATTTACTAAAAACTATTGCATTTCCATGTTCTGTGTACTGTGGGAGACCAGATATAATGAATGCAGGCTCCTGGGTTTAGTAACATTTTAACCACTTAAGGACAGAGCCCCTTTCTGAGATTCGGTGTTTACAAGTTAAAATCAGGGTTTGTTTGCTAGAAAATTACTTAGAACCCCCAAACATTATATATTTTTTTCTAACACCCTGGAGAATTAAATGACGGTTGTTCCAATACTTTATGTCACACCGTATTTGCGCAGAGGTCTTAAAAGCAAAATTTTTTTTTTTTGGAAAAAAAACACGACATCAGTGAAGTTAGCCCATTTTTTTCTATATTGTGAAAGATGATGTTACGTTGAATAAATTGATACCCAACATGTCATGCTTCAAAATTAAGCCCACTCGTGCAATGGCAACAAACTTTTGGCACTTAAAAATCTCCATCGGTGAAGTTTAAAAATTTCTACAGCTTACCAGTTTTGAGTTACAGAGGAGGTCCAGTGCTAGAATTATTGCTCTCGCTCTAACGATCGCATGTGTGATTTGAACACCGTTTTCATATGCAGGAGGGATTTACGTATGCTTTCCATTCTGCGCGCAAGCTCGGCAGGGCAGGGCGCTTTAAAAAATGTTTTTTTCTTATTTATTTTACTTTTTATTTTTACACTGTCCTTTTTAAAAAACATTCCTTGTAATGAAAAAAGCATATAGACTGGATATATGTGGCTTTGGCTCTGAGGAAAAGGGTCCTCCCTTGAGACGCGTCAGCCAGCACGCCATACTGTCCTGCCCATAGGTTATCCTGAGTCCCACCTTGGACTGGAAATGAACTGTTTGTTGCTGCAGATTACTTGACACGCTTATTTATATGGTTGTATGTGAGTATAACCATTGTTGTTTTTATCTTATATTAAATATCTTTGCTAATGCACAAGGTGCGCCCTCCTTTCCTTTTTGTATAGAAAAAAAAGCATGCCAGGACCTCAAAAAGACCTCAGATCTCATATTTACACTAAAATGCAATTGAAAAAAAAAAACTTGAAAAAAAACTTGCCTCCTTTAAGAGCATTGGGCGGAAGTGATGTTTGACGTCGCTTCCGCCCTTGAATGCCATGGAGCCGAGCAGGTGCCATCTTACCCTCACTTGGCATCCAGGCAGTGAGGGGAGCGGACCCGATCGTCTCCGCTGCTACCGATGGATCCGGTAAGCGGCGGAGACGACCGGAAAGTGGCGGGAGGGGGCCCTTTCCCTCACCCGATAAAAGTGATCTTGCGGCGAAACCGCTTTTATCTGAAAGCCGACCACCCACTGAAAAAATGATAGCCGGATTATGGTAGCTATCTGTTATACTATGACAATGTCAAAGTAGCGACATACAATGACGGCGGGGTGGTTAGTAAGTGACTAAAACCCCCAAAAAGTATATATTTTCTGAAGGGAACCCTGAAGAATAAAAAGGTGGTAGTTGCAATTTTTGTTTTTTTGCATGAGATTAGCGCAAATTTATCAAATCTATATTATTATTAAACAAATTGCAATAAGAAACACAATATAATCACCAATTTTTTTGTTCAAAATTAAAGATGAGGTTAGGTTAAGTAAATAGATACAAACATGTTGAGTCTCAAAACTGTGCGCACCCATGAAATGGCAAAAATTACGGTGCTAAAAAATTATCGATAGGCAACACTTTACATGCATTTACAGGTCATCAGTTAAAATGTAACTAAGACTCCATTCACTTTCAATGGCACCGAAACGCAGTGTAGTTTTGCTGTGATTATTGCGTGGCAATCGTGGCAAGCCACAACAAGTGAAGCTTGTCACCCAAAGGAAGCTCAAATGCATTTTACATGCCATTGAAAATGAATAGCACCTAAACATGCATTTTGCAATTGAAGTGCGAATTGAAATTGCGGATAGAATCGCAGCGATTCTGTTTTAAATCCCAAAATGCCAAATATGAATGGAGCCTAAAGGCAAAACTTTTTTTTTGGATAGAGTAAGGGAGGGTTATAACCCTTGTCATTTTTTATTTTTGCAATCTGTGTCCCATTGGAGAGATTTCCCTTCACTTCCTGCCCCATAGCCAAAACAGGAAGTCCTCCAAAGTGAGGCAATCCAAGTGTGTCACCAGGGTCATCAGAACTAGTGTCCCCATTGTAAGATTTCCCCGCATTAGTGTTTTGATGTCAACCACAAATTTGGGATTTTTTTTTCTTTCACTTTCAATGTCAACAATAAACAGGACAAATATGTAAGCAGGTGCAGTTAGTCTATATTAGGACACAGTCATTTGCACTTTATGAATATATGCACTTCATTTCGTTTTTATTAGCGCTGCACTCATATACAGTATATAATTCTTGGTTATATTGTTTTAAAAGCAGTTAGTTAGTCTGCCACTAGGTGGCTCTGTTCCAGAATAGTGTCTGCTTACAGAGAATAGTGTCATCAGGTGCTAGGTCCCTTTTAGCTAAAGCCCTCCTGTAGTGATGCAATGGGTGAGCTAGTGCCCACATATATGCCATGTTGGGAAGAGCCATAATTCAGTTAGTGCATGGGAACCAAAGACCCCACTATGAGGCAGATATGGTCAGCTAGTGGAGGCCCTGGACAGGGCTGGAGGACAGGGAGAGGTAAACCATCCCCTAGAAGAGCTGGCAGACATCCCGTAGACATCCTGACTCTTATGGCGGAAGAGGGTAGAATGGGTTGCAAAAGGCCTTTTTTGCCAGACCAAGTGTTCCCTGCAGTCAAACTAACCCCCTGGAGGACCTGGTAGAAGTGTACCCAAGCCAGAGGTGATGGCAGTGATCCTGTCTCAGAAAAACTACCTTTAAGGAGCAGAGAGATGGACAAAGAGAGCCTATAAGGCAAACCAGGACCCTTTGAGTGAGTACTGATGACCCCGGGAGGAGAGAGACTGAGTAGGGGAGCTTGCTTACTAAAATGTACTATGTGCTGCTTCTACATGTGACTGCTGCGGTTTGTCCACTATATGTGATTGACAAAATGCTGGCAAGTGCCCCCAGGTAGTATGGCTATGTGATGTAACTCTAATGCCATTTTAAAGTACTACCAGTAAAGTGCAGTGATCCTAAGTTATTGTGTGGGCATTCCTACCTCAGGATATAAAGGTCGGAGAGCAGGAATGTTGTGGGGAGGCTTCTGGCATAGAGAGGAGCACAAAATGGCAGAGGGTGGAGACTTCAAGCAGGTGGGTTGTTGTTCTTGTAGGAGAAGTAGCAGGGCGGGGACTTGTTCTCTTGGTGTCCATTACTAGGCTTTCTCAAGCCCCCTTACAAATAGAGAGGGTGAATCTCCCTATTGGGGGCACAGACAGCAATAAAAACAGGTCCTCTCTGTCCAAAATGGCCCCCAATTATTCGATAATGTATGTAATTGGGGACATAATGAGGAATTGAGAATTTTTTTTGGGTGGACCTAAGTACAAACATGAAAAGAGCTCTTGGGTTTTATTACTGATTTAAAGATGGGAGCTTTACCAACAACACATTATACAGAAATGTACAAAGGGCAATAAAGAGACACAATGAGATACAACTAATAATGAGCACATGAAAAATGGGTTTTATTTGTACATCGGTCCTGATCTGATGTTACCATTACTGAGCAGAAAACTGAGCCATTCCACGGAGGAGACACCATTCAGATCTATGACATCAAATAGGGGTTCATGGGATATCAAGATTCCTGGTAGCTGAATATCTGTTTCATGAAACAGAAAAATCACAATTTCTTACCAATTTGATATTTACATTTGTGAGTTGAAACTTCAGATGATAAGGTGAGGTAAAGTAACACTGGCATCTTATTGACTGACCGCATTTTATGTTATCTGCTCTTAAAGAGACCCATAGAAATTTGATGATGGCCCCCAGTATGGACAGATCAGATGATGATTTAATGTCTTTGGGGCAGCAAAATACAACAGTGATCAAGGATTTTCTGCATAGAACCCTCCTAGGGGAAAATGGCCTGGCAGACATTGCTGTCCATTGCCACCCATTGCCCTCAGTAGTCTTCCATCACTTTTTGTTGTCATCCATGATCCTCCATCCATCATCATCCTCCTCAATTCATTGTCATTCATCGACCTGCATTACAATTCCTTATCCTTTCTTGTCATCCATTATCCTCCCTCCATCATCATCCTCCACAATCCATTGTCATTCATCAGTCTGCAGGATCATTCCTTATCCTCTCTTGTCATCCATCGCCCTCCATTGGAATAAATTATCATCCATCACCCTTCCTTGTAATCTATTTTCATTCATTATCATCCATTATTTTTTATCTATTACCTCTCCATTATCATCCATCACCCTTCATTGACATCCATAGTCAGCCACTGTCATCCATCATCATTCATTGCATTCCATTGTCACCCAGTATCATCCATAGGCATCTAATATCCGCTGTGGTCATTTGTCACCCTCTATTGCCATCCATCACTTTCCATTGTCATCCATAGTAATCTTTTGCCATCCATCATTTTCCATTATCATTTATCACCCGTCATTGTCATCCGATTTCATTAATCTCTGTCCATTATCATCCATCACTTTCCAGTGTCATCCTTGATCATTAATCACTCTCCATTATAACCATCACCCTCCATTGAGATCCATAGTTGTCCATCAGCTCCATTGTCATCCATCGTCATTCACTATATACCATCATCATCCATAGTCAATCATTATCCTGCATGGTCATTTGTCACCCTCCATTGTCATCTTTTGTCATTCCTCACTTCCTATTGTCATCTATCACCCTCCATTATCATCCATTATCATCCATAGTCACTAATTATTCTCCTTTGTCATTTTCATCAATTGACCTCTGTCACCATTTTGCAATGTCTATGGCTGGCTTTAAAGGTGGACTCAAATCTCAAATTATTTGCAGTTTTCGGCTGTAACTTTTCTTTACATCTTCGGCACTGGTTTCATCTCTTGTTAATTGTTCTCATCCTCTTGGGGAATTAGATATAAATGATTCATTTCTCATTTTATTCAGGATTTTCCATTATCTGATGGCTTCATTATCGGCTTTTAGGCTTTAGCTGGTTGTGATCATCTGAGAAATGTATTATAGGATAGAATTTCTGTTTCTGCTTTCATGGAATCTCTTCATATCCATTCAGTTATCAGGGATGGAGGAAGCTGAGAAAGGAGGCGGGATGCTCCATGTAAATCGATGTTCTATTTTAAAGTACAGCTCCATCTTCTTCCCGTGGACTTTGCAGGAGACTAAATCTGTCTTACAGTGTGTAATTTCTATCCTTAGGTTTCACTTGGCAAGGACCATGAGATGATATGAGCTGAGTGTGAGCTCTTAAGTCAGGTCCTCCTCTCCTCCCTATGTCAGGCTTCTATTGTCAGGCATTTTTATCTTGCAGCCAGTTATTACATAAATCACGCTATTAATAAAGGATAATAAACGATTGCCTATTTTGGTTTCAATAAAGGCTTAACTCATTACTTTTAGTAGGTGATGACTGTCCCAATAATCGTATAAAAAATTGCTGAGAATACCGCACAGAGCTCAACTGCGTGATTACTTTATTTCGGCCTAAAAGAGAAGTATGGTTTTTTTTTCCAGAATCATACTTACCTAGCAGGATGTAGCATCGGTCCGATGCTTCATCTGTCCCCCACAGACTCTAAGACTGAGAACCGAGCAATCAAACACTGCTGATCGCCCAGTTGTCAGGGCTTTCTGAGCAGAGAGCTGGTGACTCTCAGTCACCGCTGTCTGCTCACCCCCCTCGCTCACTGGATTGCTGGGCTGTAGAGTGGGCGGGAGGGGCCGACTCAGGCTCTCAAGCTGCTCGCTGAGAGGCTGAGCTGGGTGCCGGTCCAGGCATGTGGGCAGATCACAACTTCATTGTCATGATCTTGCCCCAACCAGGCCCTGTAGAGTGTTCCTGAAAGTTTTGAAACAGCAAGCAGTTGGAGTGTGCTCATCCTCTTGGCCCAGGCCATGGTTTTATTCATACCACTTTTCCTACCAGAAATGGAAAGAGGGAGTCTCAATAGGGCCGTTGAACCCCACTGCATTGTGGGTGTTCAGAAACTGACTGTCTGAGCTTGTAAATGTTTTAGTGACTGTTGATAGCTAAGCACAACCATTATACATTTTTACTGCCTCTTCTACTAATTGTGGCCTGTCTATTCTGTTTATTAAAGGCAGTGCTCAGAACTTCTCAATAAATTAGTAGTTTGGCTGTTTGGTTTTGGGTTTTTTTTTTTTTTATTCAGAGTTTTACAGGTTTACAAAAAAAGAAAAAACAAGAAAAGAAAAAAATAAATAATCCCCATAAATCAGCAGTGGTCAAATTGTCCCTCAATACAGATAACTGAAGCAGCAACCATAATGCAATCAATTGGACTGATGAGAGTATCATTACAACAGGCGTGGTTTGGTTTTTGGTTGTTGTTTTGATGACCTGACCCACAGCCAGGGAGAAAAGTATGAAGGCGCTTGTATAAGCCTTGGACGCTTCACCATTCTTTTCCATAGCACAAGCCTTCATTGTGGGCTGGGTTGGACATAGGGGAAAAAGGATTGCTTGACTTTATTTGCTGAAGAGATCAAGTATATAAAGGACACTCCCAGTTGTGGATCTGCCATCTGGTCAGTGGGATGAGAGTTTGGCTGTCAGAAAGGATGAGAGAGCTGAAAATATGTATACAGGAAGAAATGGAAGAAGAGTCACCATGGACAGGGCATGATAGACCGCCATCCGTGTGAAGGTGAAGGGAGGACACAGATTGCTGGGTATGGCTGTTGGGTCCACGTGTGGTCTGCAGTACACTGACTCTTATGGATGACCCTGTATGTATGAGCAGAATAGGAGGATGAAGTTCACTGAAAACTGCTACTTGTACCAGATGGAATATGTGTTCCAGAATTAGGACAGTGAGTGGAGATTTCTACTATTAATGTCCAAATATACAGTAAAAAAGTGCATACACTACAGCAAAGTCTGGATGTAGAACTGAGGCCACAAGTAGGTAGGATGTGCTCTAAGGTTTCGTTTGCCAGCTATGACTGGAATGTCCCATTAATGCCCTCAGCCACAACCAAAGGTCTTAGGAAGAGAGCTACAATTCCAGCAAGAAAGGCTCCCAGTAGGAAATCTGCAGCATCATTAGAACAGGGGCGTAAATAAGGGGGGGTTTGGGGTGTTCAAACCCACCCCAGAGGATCCTGCTCTGGGGGAGGTTTGACCAGATTCACCTGCTTTGTGCAATGGTTTTGCATAGAGTGGCCCTGATCCTCCTCTTCTCTGTGTGCCGCAATAGAAAGCTGCTTGCTACGGGGGCACACAGTGTATGCTCACTCCTGTGCTGCTTGGTTCTCCTCCCCCCTCCCCCCGCTTTCACCACTTTGTACCTGCTGCTGAACCCCCCCAGGAGAAAAATGTATCTACGACCCTGCATTACAACCACGTCTTTCCAGGATTTCTTCCAGAAGCTGGTCACACATGGTTCAGTATGATTATTGAAGTTTTCATATGGTTGAAAATCTCAGTATCTATGGTGTCTCAGAAGGTCCACCCTAATCATTGATAGTTTATTAGATCTGCATTGTGTTATTTTTTATCTGTGTATTTCAGGTATTTTTATAGCGCTGGCAATTTACGCAGCTCTTTACACACTGTACATTCAAATCAGTCTCTGCCCTCAAGGAGCTTACAATCTAAGGTGCCTATCTTACCTGCATACACACATACTAGGGCAAATTTTAACAGGAGCCAATTAACTTACCAGCATATTGTCAAAACTTTATTTACCTTCGTGCTTCTATATCTTTCCTAACCTAAAAGTGTTAAACTAAGCTGCTGTTCTTATTATTAGTGAGGATAATGAATAAAAGCTGTAAGTGTATAGCCCAGAACTCCTAGTGTTCTCAAACGTATTAAATGCTAACTATGTGTTTAAAGCGTCTAAATCATCAAACAACAATTATCACAATTATCACTTGTAATAATTGTTTTTTGATGGTTTAGAAACTTTAAATGCATAGTTAGCATTTATTAAGTTTGAGAACAGTAGGAGCGCTGGGCTACACTTATAACTTAACAGCATGTCTTTGGAATGTGGGAGGAAACCAAAGTACCCAGAGGAAACACACGCAAGCACAGGAACAGCATGCAAACACTACAATTATAGAACTATAGAATCAGTATCTTTTGTATTTGTGTGAAGGTGTGTGTGTGTTGGGTGGGGGGATTCTACAATTTTGTAAGAACAATAACCAAATTGTGCAGGTTTTAGGGCCCCTTTGCCTTATCTGGTTCATTGCCATGCACTCATTAATGTACATTTGTTTAGATTGGTCCACCAACACACTGAAAAAAACACTCCTGCAGCAGCACATCACAATGTAGTTTTGTTCTCCCTTACTAAACAAAAATACTCGCATTCAATCTGAAGGTGTCCATGTTATACTTTTTATGGCCACAAGATGTCCTCTGGGCTCATTCACACTGACCAGATGCAGTCGGATGCATTCTTGAATGCACTTCAACTGCATCCAGGGGTGTCAAAATGGCGGCCCTCCAGCTGTTACAGAACTACAAGTCCCATCATGCCTCTGCATGTGGGAGTTATGCTTGTAACAGTCAGCCTTGCAATGCCTCATGGGACTTGTAGTTCCGCAACAGCTGGAGGACTACCAGTTTGACTGTGGCACAGACAGTCCATAATCCAGATTATTTTATGGATATAGTTCACACTATTGCAGTGCAGTGAAAAAAAAGTACATCAAGCTACATTTTTCTACAATGCAGATGCGCAGAACTGCATGTAAATGCACGAAAGTGCAGCGCAGTTCCCATAAAAGCCCAAAGAAGATGGAAGTGACCTCACAGGAGACGCAAACTAAGAAAAATGCACGTCAAATTCACATCACTGCGCACACAGGTGGAAGATGGAAGGAAGGGCTGGGGTTGTCCCAGTTGCAGACCACTGGCCCAGACAGAACAGCATGGACTATCTGGGCACCCAAGGTTAGCACACAAATATGAATAAAAATAACAATTTATTAAGACAGTAAAAAAATAGACAAATACATTTGTCTTTAAAATCAATAAGTATAGCCAAATCTCGTAATAGAGGGTTTAACAGTGGTCTCCAGTGTTGGAAGGAGATCTGGAATTTGACCTTGTTCCTCTACCGGACAGGTGGGTAGGGTGGACACGATCTCCGCCGGCTACCCGCGATGGCCCCCCTGCAGTGAGAGAATGGAGGACCGTGTAAGTAAACACGGATCTCCGTTCTCATAGAGGGGGATGGGCTGTGATCACAGGCTTCCTGTATATGGAAGCCATGATCACTCCCCTCCCCCTGCCAGCCCAGCACCCATACAGTTAGAACACGCCTAGGGAACACAGTTAACCCTTAGAGCGCCCCCTTCAGGTTAACCCCTTCACTGCCAATGGTATTTACACAGTAATCAGTGCATTTTTATAGCACTGATCGCTGTATAAATGCCAATGGTCCCAAAAAAAGTGTCAAAATGGTCCGACATGTCCGCTGCAATATCGCAGTACTGCTAAAAATCACAGATCGCCGCCATTACTGGTAAAAAATAAAGAAAAAACCCAGAAATGAAATCGAATCATCCGTACACGCGGCAACTTTTGCACAAACAATCAATAAACGCAGCTTGCGATTTTTTTTTAACCAAAAATATGAGAAAGAATATAAATCGGCCAAAACCCATGAAAAAAAATGTTTTTTTATAGTTTTTTTTTTGGATTTGTATTTTAGCAAAAAGTAAGAAAAACTGTTTTTTTTTTTGCAAAATTGTCGCTCTTTTTTTATTTATTGCGGCAATCAGAAATGATGCAGAGGTGATCAAATACCACCAAAAGAAAGCTCTATTTGTGGGAAAAAAAGGACCCAAATTTTGTTCGGGTACAACGTTGCACGACCGCGCAATTGTCAGTTAAAGTGACGCAGCGCCAAATCGCAAAAAGTGCTCTGGTCCTAAAGTGTGAAATCCTTCCGGAGCTGAAGTGGTTAAATTGTAAACCCTAAGGCCTCATAGACACGGGCATTTTTTTACAGCCACGTTTTTTAGCATTTTTTGCAGCTCTCTCCATGTTATTCAATGGCCCCATAAAAACGCTGATGTTTTTGAGCTGTAGAGGGTGTCGGCGTTAGTGAGCTGCAAATACAACGCGGGACCAGCGCATTCCGAGGCTGTAGCGTTTGCCGTTTTTCACACTGAGCTGGCAAAACGCTCACTAACGCCGCACCAACGTTAACTGGCGTTTTTGACGCCGGCGTTTTCAGGTTAAAAAATAGCAGATGAATGTTTTTTTTTAAAAAAACGCCTATTCACGCTGATGCTTACTAACGCGCATTAACGCCGAAAAAAAACACAGATTTTCCCTGACATCGGGCCCAACATTTTGCTTATTTTTTTTCATACGCCCGTGTGTATGAGGCCTAACAATAATCTTCCCGTTTGCTTCCTTTTGGTCGAAAGGAGCGCCAGAGCAGATGAGAGTACAAATCACTTTAATGGTTCACATTATTACATTTTATTACAGTGTGTTGGTGGACCATCTAAATTAATAAAATAAAATATCAGCACATTTTGTGGGCCAAATCTCTCCCTCCTTCATCGGGGTTACCAAAAAGTATAAACATAAATAAGAAAACTATAAAAAGGATATCCGTGTAATTAATGTTTATACACATTTATAAAATCAGGTCCAAGCAATCATTGAATGACTTTATAAGCCTAAAATCTGAGCTTTAAAAGACATTTTATATGACTTAATAAAACAATAAAATGTCATATCACAGCTATTTCTCAATTGAGATAGGACTATAAGCGTAAATGAATTTTATAGTGCATATCTCATAGGAGGCATCTTAAATAAAGAATTGTATTTCAATCAGTGTGGAAATCCTAGCGGTTAAACCATGTGACTAAAAATAAACTTCTGCCAATATGATAAAAGCGTGTTTAAAGCAAACTAAAAGGAATTTTTATACTATAAACATTGTTACAAACCTCAGTAGGAAAACCTCTGCCAGCATTTGACTCAATACTAAAAACATGCTTAAAATCAAAATAGATACATGGATAAATATTCAGGGCTGTCCTGTGCTCTCTGAATTATTTTAAAGTGTTACTAAACCCACAACAGTAAAATCCAGTCTGTATATGCAGCAAAGCATGCTGTTATACTGTGGAACCTAAGGGGTTAATCCTCCACATTGTGTAAAAAGGCTGTTTGATCCTGTCTTCTCTGATCCTCCCCTTCTTCCACTGTGTCTCCTAATAATTTCCTGATAACACAGAGTCTATGGAGTTAGGCTGCACATGCTGAGTTTGGTGTGTATTGCTAGAGAGGTTTTTTTTCTTGGGAGAGTACATGTGATCAGTACAGGGCCAATCAGCACTGTCCACACAGAGAGTCAGGGGTCTTGCAGTCTCATAGGGTAGTCAGAAAACTCCTCCTACAACCAGTGCTTGGCTGGACACTGATAGAAGTCACAAGACTGCTATATACTGCTGATGGGAAAAGGTGTTTAGCAGTTTATATTTACTAAAATATGGGTTTAGTACCACTTTAGGGAGTGTTAGCCCCCCAGCTCTTATCTGAGGCCCCCAGTTCACATATCGCATAGCAGGAACGAGCGTTCCTGCTCATGCGTGATTCTCATGCAATTCTGTGTGTTGCATAGGGCTAGCCCATTCACTTGAATGGCCTGCCCTACATGTGTTTGCCACCTAAAAAGTAAATCCTGTTACTTTTTGGGAAACAAGCGGCTCACAATTTTTAAAGGCGTGTTTTGCTGTTATCCTGTTGTGCAACGGCCACGGCAGAACCGCATTGCATTTGGGGGTGTCATTAATGGATATCGAGGCCCAAAGGCATGCCACATGTTGTACAGCGATTGCCACATGATTTGGAATTGCGGGCAGAATTGCAACGAGTCTGCCCATGAATCCAAATCGCAAAGTGTGAATGGAGCCTGTGAAGACTGCAAAACAATTTGTTTCTATGTAGTGAAGATAAGGAGAGGGGTGGGATTCTGTAGTTTAGCAAAAGACAGCTCGTCAGGGCTGACACCATTCCTTTCTATTTCAGTCCAGAAAAATGCTGTGTGTGCTGTCAGTCCACAGGAAGAAATTATGCTGAGTGCATTTCTGGCAGATCAACAAGTATTTTCCAGTACTCAGCCACTTGCCGACTGCGCTATAGCAACATGATGGGCAGTTCTGGGAGGGCGTCAAATGACATCCTCCCGTGATCGCGCCCACTGCGGCGCATGGTTGGTGCACTCTGTGATCGCTGTGTCCTCTGGACACAGTTGATCACAGATCGGGGTAAAGAGCCAATTAGCAGATCTTTACCACGTGATCAGCTGTGTCCAATCACAGCTGATCATGATGTAAACACACTTATCGGCATTTTTTTCCTCATGCTGTCACAGCGTGAGGAGAGGAGAGAGCCGGTATTCGGTTAGTGTGAAAGGGGACATCTTCACTGATGATCAGTGCGCTAATCATCAGTGTCCTGATTATCAGTGCAGCTCCAACAGTGCCCATCAGTACTGCCTATCAGTGCCAATCAGTGCCCATTAGTGATCAGTGCTGTCAATCAGTGCCGCCTATCAGTGCCCTTCAATGCTGCATATCAGTGTCGCCTCATCAGTGCCTCCTCATTAGTGCCCGCCACTGCTGCCTCATCAGTGCTTATCATGCAGCCTATCAGTGCTGCCTATCAGTGCCTATCAGTGCTGCCTATTAGTGCCCAGCAGTGCAGCCTCATCAGCGCACATCAGTGAAGGAGAAAAATTACATGTTTGCAAAATTTTATAACTGAAACTAAGAAAACATTTTTTATTCCTAAAATTTCTGTCTTTCATCATTTGTTTAGCAAAAAATGAAAAACCCAGTAGTGATTAAATACCACCAAAGAAAAGCTCTATTTGTGTGAAATAAAAAGGTAAAGCTGTCATATGGGTGCAGTGTTGCATGACCACGCAATTCTCATTCAAAGTACGACAGCACTGAAAGCTGAAAATTGGCCTCGGCAGGAAGGGGGGTAAAAGTGCCCAGTAGGTAAGTGGTTAAAGGGCTAAATCATGGGAAAATGCATTTTAAAGATGTTTACAATGCTTGTTTGCTTTTTTGTCTTTAAAGCAGGAGTTAAGGTCACAGGGATCCTGCGCCTCTACTTGCTATAGCACGGGATGCAGCCTGGGAGGAGACTTGTTCTGCAAATTATGCAATAGGCATGACAAAGGGAGATAGTACATTGTCAGTCAGCCTCTATATGCAGAGCGAAAGGCGGAAACGTTCTGAAGTCACTGGAAAGCTCTGTCTTGAGCGCACACAGAGCCCTGGCACCAGAAGATGCAGAATCACCAACATCTTACTGCACTGTCACCTACAGTTCATAGGGATCATCACCCGGATCAGGACTGAGATTTACTGATGAATATGTCAAGTATGTCGGTTGCAAAGCAATACTGTACTGTAAAAGAGTGAGCTGCTTGGGTAAGATAATGAGAGATTCAACTTTAGTTCTGTTGCTGGCATCTATGAAAGATCTGACCGTCTATGGGCGGTGTCACGATTTACACTGCCCAGTGTCTGCAAATCCCATGTACGGGCACAGTGCCCGCTTCCTGGCTCCCCTGTGTCACACAGGAAGGGATCTCAGGGAAAAATCGCACTATGGTGTCTATGACAGCAGCAAAGAACAAGATGTGCTGCATATTTTTACATCTAAACCTCTAATAGGAAACAGCCCAGAGATACCATCTGTCAGCCCGCAGAAAGAATTTCTGTTTGTTTGTTGTAAAAGAGAGAAAATTACCCCCAAAATCAAACACATTCCTGAGAACGACGGAAAATAACAGCTGCCGATTAATTAAATACTTTGCCATGTGTGAGAAAAATAATATTTGCTCTCATTCACAATGATAATTGCTTATTTCTGTCGCTGCTTCCCAGGGAGACAATAAATATGTTCGCATCGCGAAAAACATCCGAGGCGCCAACTGTGCCAGGAGCCAATGTAGCGTCATGTGCCCGGCCATACTGTATATATATCATACATAGTAAAGGAGGAGGGAGGCTTTATATATGACCATACAATGTAGAACTACGAGTCAGAGTACACTGTATATTGTATATAGAGAGAAACAGGAGGGAAGGCCTTATATAAGATCATTTGATATAGGACTATGGGCAGAGTTCCCCAAGATAAACTGTATACTATACATATATATATATATATTTGCAGGAAATACGGCACTGTGTGTCCGACCATACATACCATACATATTTAAAGCGAGTAGGAAATGCCTTATATAAGGCAATGCAAGATTGGATTATAGTGCAATACCAATATATACTGTATACTCTACATCACACGTGTCAAACACAAGGCCCGCGGGCCAAAAACGGCCTGCCAGGCCATTTCACCTGGCCCTCGCACCTCTCCTCCAGCTGCAGCACTCCCTTCATCTCTGCCCTCACCTTGTCTCAGCAGTCAGCAGCAGAGAGAAGGACAGAACTCCTTCGCCAGATCCTGCTCTTCTCTGTCCAGCCACGAAGAGGCTTGTCTCTTCACATGCCTGACAAAAGGGTCCTGTGCGGCTCTGAAACATTTCACTATGTCTTCTGTGATGTGATCATTGTTCAACAAAGATTTGGACGTGATTGAGGATCCATGGTGTGCTGGCGAATATGTGCATTTGATCTGTGATGTTTCCAGTTCCAGCTGGCTGTTGCTGCAGCACCCGCTACTCCTAAAGCCTTATCCAGGAAAGTGCACAATGGGAATATTGACACTACTTTGTCTCTGCTCCGTCTCAGCATTTGATAGCAGAGAGGAGGACAAGAACTTCTCCTTCAGATCCTGTGCCTCTCTGTGCACACCCTCATCTCTGCCTCCCTTGATCTCAGCCTTCAGCAGCTGACTCCAGCCCTTCTCTATTCCTCCTCCAGACCCTGCACTTACTGCTTTCTGGCTCCACCCCAAGCTACTTCTTGGCAGTAATACGATGTAAGGGGCTTGCACTGCGATGTAAGAGAGGGTGGGGGACTTTTGACTTCTAATGATATGGGAGGGGGGGGGGTCTTGACATCTGATGGAAGGAGTGCTCTAGTCTTACAGATACAACTGGCCGTTTGAGGGCAACCATAATGCTGATGCAGTCCACAATGAAACTTGAGCAAACTTGAGAAGTTTGATACTCCTGCTCTACATAATATATAATGCCAGTGCAGCACCGTGTGCCTAGCCCTATAAATACCATATATGATTATGATTAATATCAGCTGGTTCAGTCTCAACTGATGGCCTATTAAAAGGTGTCTCATTACCAAGGTGTCACACAGAACACATCTCATGACGTGTAAAAGCAAAGAGCTCTCTCAAGAACTTTGCAACCTTATTGTTGGAAAAATACTGGTGGCATTGATTACAGAAGGATTTCTAAACTTCTGAATGTTCCATTGAGCATTGTTAGGGCCAGTGGAAGTGAAAACAACATAATTTCACGATAAACCGGCCTGACCATGTGCTCCTCACAAGATTTCTGACAAATAATTATCAGAAGTGTTGTCCAAGAGCCAAGGACCACTTGTGGAGAGCTTCAGAAAGACCTGGATTTAGCAGGTACAATTGTTTCAAAGAAAACAATAAGTAATGCACGCATTCTCCATGGCCTGTATGCACGCTCACCACGCGAGACTCCATTGCTAAAGGAGAACCATGTTGAAGCTCTATATGTTGCTGCACAACATATAGACAAGCCTGTGAAATACTGGGAGAATATAGTCTGGTCCGATGAGACTAAAATTGAACTCTTTGGATGACATAATACACACCATGTTTGGAGGTCAAATGGCTCTGCACATCACCCCAAAAACACCCCCACACCAAGAGTGAAGTTTGGTGGGAACATCAGGGTGTGGGGCTGTATTTCAGAGTATATTACTGGCAAACTTCATTGCATTGAAGGAAGAATGAATGGAAAAATGTACCAAGATATTCTTGATAAAAATCTGCTGCCATCTACCAGGATGATGAAGATGAAAGGAGGGTGGACATTTCAGAAAGACAACGATACCAAACACAAAGCCAAGGAAACTCTCAATTGGTTTCAAAGAAAAAAAATAAAGCTGTTAGAATGGCCCAGCCAATCACTTGACTTGAGTCCAATAGAAAGTCTATGAAAAGAACTAAACATCGGAGTTCATGGAAGAGGCCCACAGAACCTTCAAGATTTGAGGACTGTTTGTGTGGAAGAATCGGCCAAAATCACCCCTGAGCAACGCACGTGACTCGTTTCTCCATACAGGAGGCGTCTTAAAGCTGCCGTTACCAACAAAGGATTTTGTACCAAGTATTAAATAAATGTCAGTTAGCATGTTCAATACTATTTCCCTGCGTCATTCAATTCTATTACACATAACTTCATTTCTGAACGTATTTGTTTTGGTTTCTTTGTATGTATGAATTGCATGGGTTGTTAGCCACATGTGGTGAAACTTTCATTTCAATAGCTCCTTTAGAAATATATTTACCTAGAAAAATGGTGATGGGTTCAATACTTATTTTACCCACTGTGTGTTTGTGTATATACATATATATATATATTTTATATATATTGAGAGAGAGAGAGAGAGACCACAACCCTGGGCTGTGGTTGTGCGGGTCTGCAGGCAGGGGGCTTAACAGAATCTGGAACCTCCCATTAAGAAATGGGGCCCCCAGATCCTGCCCTCCCCATGTGAATGAGTATTGGGTACATAGTACCCCCACCCATTCACCCAAGAAAAACTAGTGTAGTGTAACAAAAAACATGACACAGTTTTTGGAAAGTCCTTTATTAAAAATTAATAATGTGCCCCACTGTAGATCCAATGTCAATCACGATGGGTGTCGCCACCACCCTGATAAAAAAATGCTCCTCCCCCCATGAAGCTCATATAGCTAATGGGCGTGGCCATATGGTGACATCACCCAGAGCCCTTGCCCCCTTGTGATGTCACCACCCCGGGCATGATGGGTCTATAAGTCACAAGGGGGCAGGGTCTCCGGGAGACGTCACTGCATGGCCACGCCCCAGCTATATAAGAACCGTCAGACAACTTAGGCATTATAACAGGTGATATGCAAATATAGTCGGATCGATCGTCAGAGGGATGGAACAATGGGAGAGTGGCGCACTGAGGGCAGTTGGTAGGAGATGCCGGATATGCTTCCAGACCAGAGAGAGAGAGATGATATGGGGCATAGTACACAGATACTGTAAATACTATATACTCTACTGTACTTAGTGCGGAAATGGCAGTCAGTGTCCATGATTATAGCCTACTGGGCATTATGTCAGTTGGCAGACCTTTATTGATTTACTTTGTGACTCACATTTGTTTTGTTGTACTTTTCAATAGTGTTTTTCACATGTTTCATCTGTGAGGTTGCGAGCCATTCACTTGTGGCTTCACATGGGATCCGGTGGGTTTGTCTTCTGCTTCCGGGAGTTGCGATGCGCTCCAGGAGCCCTCCCCTTCCCCCTGGCCCTTCTGCCTGCGGGGTCGGGGTGGACCTGCCCCGGTGCGCATCGGCGCCACGCCCTCCGCATTAGATGCCTGACATCAGCTCCTGGCGACATGACGCTTATTCGTGTTTTACATCTTCACACTTGCTACATGAGGAGTTTTGGTGCCAATACCTAGGCGGTCATTACTGCTCAGGTGTGGCACCTCTCCTCGCTGCAAGCGTGAGCGTGACCCTGAAAGGAACCCTTGGCCGTACCATTGACATAAAGGCTTCCTGTCCGGGATTACACCCTTTTACACACACCACTTCTCCTCTCCTCATGGAACACTGCACTTTGGTCATCGGTCACAATATACACTATGCAGCATTAGGTATTCCATTGGTCCAAATCGTTTGGTCTCCCTATTGTTCACTTTGCTAGTCACTCCAAGTGGTTTTAATTTCTTCATTCTTCAATCCTTTTCTACTGGGAAGGTTATCACCAGTATATTTCTTTCCTTACCACTGCTCTTTTATTGTCCGTTGAGCACTCTTACATATACCCCTCATTTGGTATTATACACTTTGGTACACTTACACCCTTACAGCCGTGTTTCTCCTTATCTTTACTTTTCTATCATTTTTTTTGTCTTGCTTTTCTCCTAGGAATCACTGACAGTCACATCACATGTTATATCTTTGTTGATCAGTAGTACATCAATTCTTTTGACAATTTACTCATTAATAATTTCTCTAAAGCTTCTTTTGGTCAAGGCGATAATAGACACAGCAATGGAAGAGTAATTCCTAATGAACTGCCTATAATAATTTGTGAACCCAAGAAAGCGCTGTGTGGCCTTGAGGCTGGCGGGAAGGGGCCAGTTGGTAGTGGCCGAGACCTTTCCAGGATCCATACGAAGATCCAAACTAGAGACAATGCATCCCAGGAACAGAACTTCGGAACATTCGAAAGAACATTTCTCCAGCTTGTCATACAGATTATTTTCTCTAAGGCGTTAAAGTACAATCCAGACATGGTTTCTGTGGTCAGGCAGATTCTCAGAAAAGATGAGAATGTCATCCAGATAGATGACAACAAAATGATACAGCAGATCCCTGAAGATTTTGTTGACGAAGTTTTGGAACACAGCTGGGGCATTACACAGACCAAAAGGCATAACCAAGTACTCATAATGCCCATCTCTAGTGTTAAATGCAGTTTTCCATTAGTCACCTTCTCGTGTCCGGATCAGATTGTATGCACCCCTGAGATCCAATTTAGTAAAAGTGGAAGCACCTTTCAATCTGTGGAATAGTTCAGATATTAAGGGTAAGGGGTAACAATTTGTGATTGTCACCGCGTTTAAACCTCAATAGTCAATGTAGGGTCTTAAAGTTTCCAAGTGGCAACAAAAAAGAACCCTGCTCCCGCAGGCAAGGAGAACTTCCTAATGAACCTCCTCTCTAGATTTTCAGTGACATGCTCTGACATGGCCTGGGTCTCTGGGATGGACGGGATAGGTACGGCCCCTGGGCAGAGTCGCTCCGGGAACAAGGCCAATGGCACAGTCAAAGGACCTGTGAGGAGGAAGCACTTCAGCTGATTTCTTGCAGAAGACATCGCTATATGCAGCGGGAAGAGCAGAAGAAACTGAGGTTGTGGCAACAGGAAGTCTCTCTTTTTGGGCAACCTTGAGCAGGCAGGACGAGAAACAGGAGGAACTCCAAACCAGTATCTCTCCAGAAGTCCAGTCAACATGTGGGGAATGGAGCTGTAACCAGGGAAGACCCAACACGACTAATCCTGACAATCCTCAGAGACCAGAACCACGGTAGGGAGAGGACGAGAGAACTTATTGAGGACTAAAGGCTTCAAAAGGGAAACACAAGGAATTTGAATTCTTGAGGCTTTTAAGGCTCTGGAGTTTAAAACGAACTGGATGCAACTTAGCAATTATAGTGTACGGGCCAATGAATCTTGGGGCAAATTTCAGGGAAGGAACTCTGAGCTTGATGTTGCTGGTGGAAAGCCAGATTTTGTCTCCAGGCTGTAGAGAAGGCAACTTACGCCTGCGACGGTCGGCAAAACCTTTACATTTATCAGCAGCCACCCTGAGGAAATCATGAACATCACCCCAAATAGGATTGAAGGATTGTTGAACCATAGCCAAAGCTGGAATGTCCGGAGAACAGGTCACAGGAAGAGGGAGCTGAGGGTGTTTTCCCTAACTGTAAAAAAGGTGTCTTCTGAGAACTGACATTGACATGATTGTTGTGAGAGAATTCCACCCACGGGAGTAGAGATGACCAATCAACTAAAGTTCGGAGAAAGACCGCTAAATCCTGATTAACCTTCTCAGTCTGTCCATTGGATTGAGGGTGGTAGGAAGAAGAGAAATCCAGGACAATATTGAGGGATTTGCAAAAGGCTCTCCAAAAGCGAGATGTAAATTAAACACCCCTGTCAGAAACAATATGGGAAGGAACCCCATGGAGGCGGAAGATTTCTCGAACAAAAATGGGAACCAAAGCAGAAGGAAGACCTGGAAGAAGAACAAAATGGGCCATCTTGGAGAACCGATCGATTACCACACAAATGACCGTATTATTCTCAGATGTGAGAGATTGTGATAAAGTCCATGGCAATGTGAGACCAGGGCTCCTTAGGACTGGGCAAGGGCATGAGAAGACCAGCAGGAGCTTGTGTAGAGGATTTAGACTGGGCACAGACATGACAAGCCTTAACGTAGTCTTTAACATCGGGCGGAGAGTAGGCCACCAGTAGTGGCGACTGATGAGCAGGAAGGATCAGAGGAATCCAGCATGACCTGCCACCTTGGAATTATGTCTCCAATGAAGGATCTTTGTTCTTAGCTCAGTGGAGACGAAGGTCTTGCCAGCAAGAATCTTTGACTCCAGGGTGGTAGAATGGGCAAGAATGCATGAGGTCAGAATGATCGGCTCAGGCTCAGAGGTGGGCTCCTCATCCAGAGTGTCAAATGACCTAGAGAGTGCATCAGCCCTACTGTTGCAGGAACCAGGTTTGTACATAATCGTGAAATTATATATGTACAGTCTGGAGGAAAGAAGGGAAAGGGGAGACATGATTGAAACCTTTAAATACATCAAGGGGGTGAATAAGGTTCAGGAGGGCAGTCTTTTCAATATGAAACCAAAATCAAGAACACTGGGACATGACTTCAAGGGAAGTTCAAAACTAATCTTAGAAAGTATTAATTTACTGAAAGGGTGGTTGATGATTGGAATAAACTACCAACAGAGGTTGTGAGACAGTCAACAGTAAATGGCTTCAAACAAGCTTGGGACAAACATAAATCTATAGTCTATGTTTCTATGTTTCTAAATTAAAACAGGAAAAGAAAAGACTCCACCTGGTCTGTCTGGGATTCAGTCATTTGGCATTCTTTAAGTACTGCAGATTTTTATGATCAGTGAAGATTATTATAGAGTGAGGGGAACCCTCCAAGAGATGATGCCACTCCTCTAATGCCAATTTAATAGCAAGAAGCTCCCGATCACCAATAGCGTAATTTTTCTCTGCCTGAGAAAAACGCACATGGCTGACGGTTTTTCTCAAAGGATTGAAGAAGCACAGCTCCCACCCCAGTTGAAGAAGCATCCACTTTAATACAAAATGGATCCTCAGGATTAGGTCTCCTCAAGAGAGGTCCAATTTTAGCAGGCAGAATTGGCTATTACCAACACAGAGGGGGAAGCTAGAAGGTTAATCCTGCACCTCACAGGGGAAGACCAGGATTTTCTTGACAAGATAGTTGTTAGGAAACAGTGTATAGTCAAGCGACATTAAGGCACATTAGGTCCCACTTCATTGGCAGGAAGTAGAGAGTGGGGGAATCCATTCTGCAATATACAATGGAACTGCAAAGACATTGCAACAGAGATATGCCATAGGGAAAGGGGCGAAGTAGGATGGCCCAGCTTGGGTGATGTGGACAAATGACTAAGAGAACAATATGTAGATGGACTGCTGTCAGGCTAGGTCAGAGAAACCTTGAAGAGAAAGACAGAAGGTCTATGAACTGTTAGAAGCGGCTATAGCATGTTAGAAGCTGAGGCATACATTCTTGTAAACCAATAAGCAAACAGACAGGTTCATGGGTGGTGGCCATCCAGAAAATGACAGAAAAGATGGCTTTGCTCCAGTAAGACAGGCAGGTCAAACTGTCAAGGGCCCGGAACCTCTTTATATTTGCCACCAAAGATTCAGAGGTAGTTACCTCCTGCTCCACCGCCATTATCTTCATGACTCCCAGGAGAAGCCATGGATCCTGACAATATAACACACCCCAATGCTCCCAAAAAGAGCAACCTCCTGCACTCAAGATGGATGTCTTCTGGTAGTGATGGTAGTGATGGACCTTTAATCTTAACAATTGAAATGTTATATGTATTTGCAATACCTTGCAGCCCTCTTGGGACTGGGGAAGCCCAAAAGGAATACTGGAAAACAAGAAAAGAGCGTGCACCAGCCTTGCGCATTACTTTTATAAATCCCTTTATTGAAATGATAAAACAGATGTATACTCATACACAGCAGGGAATATCAAGCTCATCAATAACCCAGTGATTCACATGGCCTGGTGCATAACTTGATATTCTAATCTATGCTGTGTGTGAGTATACATCTGTATTATCATTTTAATCAAAGGATTTATAGAGGTAAAGTTCAAGGCTGGTGCGCCCTCTTTCATTATTTTTACAGCCCAATGGTCACCCAGCTCTGATCCATGCTACTGCTGTGGAGCCCTCTGAACCACCATCCACTGACATGCCTGAAAACAGAGACATGCCACTTATTGTCCCAGAAGATGGAACCATGCATGACTCAACCCCTGAAGTGCTCCCTAGTACGTTTGCCTGCTTCCCCCCCTCAGCAGCTAAGAGAGACCACACCTGATGAAGCAGAGGTAGCTGGGTACAAGATTTGCAGCCAGGTGAGTGGCCTTCCAATGTCAAACTCACATGCGGGCAAGGCCTAATAGCATGCATCCTCCCCAAAAGACCAAGATACTTTAGGAAGCCCCTCCCTTGTTGCTACCAGAGTAATCCAGCTACAGTTTGGTGTCCATTTGCTCTTAGGCCTTGGATGCCTCCAGCTGTTCACCTGTGTTACCAGAGCTACGCTGGACTTTACTGAGAGGGACACTGTTTATGAGAATAATCACAAGTAGCAGTTGTGTTTCTTACTGAAATATAGATACTCAGCCAGATTCTTGCTGCTGCAATAGAATCTTTTCTAAACTATGCTTTGCAGTCGACGGGATCCCCGTTCCACTTTTGGTAAAAGTCTCTCCGTTTGTCCCTTACCAAAAGGTGAATTATTTCCATTGTCATTCTTGAAACGACATACCTCCGTCCCGAAAGTGTGTAAAGTGTTACTACCTGTCCAAACAACATCCAGTTTGTACCTGGTAACGATCTTGATATTGTCTTAGTCGTTAGTTGAAATACCACACTGTCTTTCATTCACTTTGGACGTGAAATGATTTGCCCACATTTCAATCTTAGTTATTCCGTTTTGTTCCAGTCTTATAGAGACACGAGGTTAACCCCAGTGCACTGACGTTTCGTATCAAATCTTTTCTAAGATAACGTCGTC
>BLSH010370812.1:833060-849979 GCA_018402905.1 Glandirana rugosa | reverse complement strand
CACTCTACACCCATCTCACCCTGCACCCACCTCACCCTGCGCTCTGCACCCACTTCACCCTGCCTGTGCACCTACCTTACCCCTGCACTGTGCACCCAGCGCTCCTCTGCACTGTGCACCCCTGCACTGTGCACCTAGCACACCCCTGCACTGTGCACCTAGAGCACCCCTGCACTTTGGACCTAGCGCACCCCTGCACTCTGGACCTAGCACACCCCTGTGCTGTGCACCTAGCGCAGCCCTGCACTGTGCACCTAGCGCAACTCTGCACATAGCGCACCCCTGCACTCTGTACATAGCGCACCCCTGAACCCTACACTCTGTACGTAGTGCACCCCTCAACCCTGCACTCTACATGTAGCTCAACCCTGTACTCTGCACATAGTGCCCTTCCAACTTTGCACTCTGCATGTAGCACACCCCCCACCAACCTTCACTCTGTACATAGCACACCCCTGCACTTTGTACCTAGCGTACCCTTGAACCCTGCATTCTGTACATAATGCACCCTTCAACTCTGCATGTAGCACACCTTTCAACTATACACTCTTTATGTAGTGCACCCCTCAACCTTGCACTCTGTACATAGTGCACCCCTCAATGCTAGTGTAGTTTGGCCACACCCGCAATTTGATGCAGAGGTTATGATGTGCAGTGACCTCTAGCAACCAATCAGTGAGCAATATTGATGTGCAGTAACCTCTAGCAACCAATCAGCAAGCGGAAATGATGTGCTGTAACCTCTAGCAACTAATCAGTGAGTGATAATGATGTGCTGTAACCTCTGGCAGCCAATTGCAATCACTACCTGATCTGCTGCAGTAAACTCATTTTGAGTCTAGCTGGGGGGGGCCAAGAAAATGTTTGCCCAGGGTCCAATCTGTATTAAAGACGGCCCTGATGGCATCCAAAGAGTTCAATTTTAGTCTCATCTGATTAGACTATATTCTCCCAGTATTTCACAGGCTTGTCTAAATGTTGTGCAGCAAACTTTAAATGAGCTTCAAAATGCTTTTTCTTCAGCAATGGAGTCTTGTGGGGTGAGCGTGCATACAGGCCATGACGGCTGAGTGCTTTACTTATAGTTTTCTTTGAAACAATTGTACCTGCTAATTCCAGGTCTTTCTGAAGCTCTGCACAAGTGGTCCTTGGCTCTTGGACAACACTTCTGATACTTCTTTGTCATGTAGCCGACAGCGAACTACCGTTATCTGGCACTGCAGCCAATCAGAAGAAGGGTCTGGGACGGCTAAGACACTTGTGGACATCACTGCAGAGAGATGGGGCTCAGGTAAATGATTAGGGGGTGCTGAGGAAGCTGCTACACACAGAAGGATTTTATCTTACATAGAATGCATTAGGATAAAAAACCTACTGCCTGTACAACTCCTTTAAGTGGTATATAATAGGCCTCAATTTGAATGATTGATACTTGAAGTTACTCAAGTTAGTCCACTGACAAACTGACACAAGAGGCCACGGAAGCTAGGCTGCTGATACCAAAGACCAACACTTTTCCTCACTCTTCACTGAGCTAATAAGGAGCAAGGAATGGTTTTGCAAACATTGGAGTCAGCAGCATGCAATCTCTCATATTCTGCAGAAAGCAACATACAATTTATCATACATTGAAGACAGTGGCACATGTTCTGTTGTACATTGCAGGCAAAAGTATGTGGTTTCTCATGTGTTGCAGGCACCAACATGCAGTTTCTCATACACTGCATGCAGTAGCATTTGGTTTCTCATACATTGCAGGCACCAACATGCAGTTTCTCATACACTGCATGCAGTAGCATTTGGTTTCTCATACATTGCAGGCAGCAGCATTCCGTTTCTCATACATTGGAGGCAGCAGCATTCAGTTTCTCATACATTGCAGGCAGCAGCATTCAGTTTCTCATACATTGCAGGCAGCAGCATTCGGTTTCACATACATTGCAGGCAGCAACATTCAGTTTCTCATACATTGCAGGCAGCAGCATTCAGTTTCTCATACATTGGAGGCAGCAGCACTCATTTTCTCATATATTGCAGGCAGCAGCATTCCGTTTCTCATACATTGCAGGCAGCAGCATTCAGTTTCTCATATATTGCAGGAAGCAGCATTCGGTTTCTCATACATTGCAGGCAGTAGCATTCAGTTTCTCATACATTGCAGGCAGCAGCATTCGGTTTCCCATACATTGCAGGCAGCAACATTCAGTTTCTCATACATTGCAGGCAGCAGCATTCGGTTTCCCATACATTGCAGGCAGCAACATTCAGTTTCTCATACATTGCAGGCAGCGGCATTCAGTTTCTCATACATTGCAGGCAGCGGCATTCAGTTTCTCATACATAGCAGGCAGTAGGATTTCGTTTCTCATACATTGCTGGCAGCAGCATTCAGTTTCTCATACATTGTAAGCAAGAGCATTCCGTTTCTCATACATTGCAGGCAACAGCATTCAGTTTCTCATATATTGCAGGCAGCAGCATTCCGTTTCTCATACATTGCAAGCAACAGCATTCAGTTTCTCATACATTGCAGGCAACAGCATTCAGTTTCTCATACACTGCAGGCAGCAGCATTTGGTTTCTCATACATTGCAAGCAACAGCATTCAGTTTCTCATACATTGCAGGCAGCAGCATTCAGTTTCTCATACATTGCAGGCAGCAGGATTCAGTTTCTCATACATTGCAGGCAGCAGAATTCGGTATCTCATACATTGCAGGCAGCAGCATTCGGTTTCTCATACATTGCAGGCAGCAGAATTCAGTTTCTCATACATTGCAGGCAGCAGAATTCAGTTTCTCATACATTGCAGGCAGCAGCATTCAGTTTCTCATACATTTTAGACAGTGGCATGCAGTCTCTCCTACATCAGGGGCTGTGGCATTTGGATCTATCATACACTGAAGGCAGCAACATGCAGTTTCTCCTCCATTACAGGTAGCAGCATACAATTTGTCATATGTTGGAGGCAGCAGCATGCAGACTTTCATATATCAAAGCATTGCATGCATTCTTTTGTTCATTATAGGCAGGGGCAAGTGGTCTATCATTTACTGGGAGCAGCAGAATGTGATCTCGCATACATTGTAGACATCGGCATGCAATCCATCCTACACTGTAAGCAGCAGCATGTGATCTCTCATATATTAGGGAGAATATCATGTAGTCTCCCATATATGGGGGCCACATCATGTCTCTCATATATGTGGACACCTGCATGCAGTCTTATACAGTGGGGCAGTGGCATGCAGTCTTCCATACGCTGGAGGAAACACTATGGGGTTGATTTATTAAAGGCAAATAGACTGTGCACTTTCCAAGTGAAGTTGCACTCTGCAAGTTTATTTTCTCCAGAGCTTAGTAAATGTGGTAACAGCGGCGGCTGGTCAATAAGGGGCGCTTGGGCGCCGCCTCCCCGCCGCTGACAAGAAGAGAAAAAAAAAGTCAGCCCGACCCCCTACAGGAGGCGCTGGTATATTGACTTTTTTTCTTCTCGGCTCCTTGCTGTCTGCTGACAGCAAGTAGTGAGCCGATTGGTCAGTCATAAAAGACTATGTATGTGCGCTGAACAGGGGCACACACATAGTCTGTTTAGCTGCCCTGAAGCATTGACTGACTGTCATTGGGCGGGGGGCGGGACTGTGGCGGGCGTGCTGGCTGCGTGATTACTCGCGCACGCGCAGCACTCTGCTGGGTTTCAGTCCCGACTCCCGCGCAGCAGACCATACACTCCAGCACGCTGTCCGCAAGCCAAGCTCTGCACACTGCCAGCACGCTGTCCGCAAGCTGGGCTGCGCACACTGCTAGCCTGCTATTAGATGGGGTAAGTGCTGGACTTTGTCCCGACTTCAGGGGGGGGGGTCTGTCAGTGCCGCGAGCCCCTATCTGGGGCTCTGTATACTGCTATATGGTGACTCTGTATACTACTATCTGGGGCTTTGTATACTGCGATATGGTGACTCTGCATACTGCTATATGGTGACTCTGTATACTTCAATATGGTGGCTCTGTATACTGCTATATGGTGACTCTGTATACTGCAATATGGTGGCTCTGTATGCTGCGATATGGTGGCTCTGTATACTGTGATATGGTGACTCTGTATACTGCAATATGTTGACTCTGTATACTGTTATATGGTGACTCTGTATACCGCTATCTGGAGCTCTGTATACTGCTATATGGTGACTCTGTATACTGCTATATGTTGACTCTGTATACTGCTATATGGTGACTCTGTATACTGCTATCTGAGGCTCTATATACTGTGATATGGTGGCTCTGTATACTGAGATATAGTGACTCTGTATACTGCTATATGGTGACTCTGTATACTGCAATATGGTGGCTCTGTATGCTGCGATATGGTGGCTCTGTATACTGTGATATGGTGACTCTGTATACTGCAATATGTTGACTCTGTATACTGTTATATGGTGACTCTGTATACCGCTATCTGGAGCTCTGTATACTGCTATATGGTGACTCTGTATACTGCTATATGTTGACTCTGTATACTGCTATATGGTGACTCTGTATACTGCTATCTGAGGCTCTATATACTGTGATATGGTGGCTCTGTATACTGAGATATAGTGACTCTGTATACTGCTATATGGTGACTCTGTATACTGCAATATGGTGGCTCTGTATGCTGCGATATGGTGGCTCTGTATACTGTGATATGGTGACTCTGTATACTGCAATATGTTGACTCTGTATACTGTTATATGGTGACTCTGTATACCGCTATCTGGAGCTCTGTATACTGCTATATGGTGACTCTGTATACTGCTATATGTTGACTCTGTATACTGCTATATGGTGACTCTGTATACTGCTATCTGAGGCTCTATATACTGTGATATGGTGGCTCTGTATACTGAGATATAGTGACTCTGTATACTGCTATATGGTGACTCTGTATAGTGCTATATGGTGACTCTGTATACTGCTATCTGGGGCTCTGTATACTGCGATATGCTGACTCTGTATACTGCTATATGGTGACTCTGTATACTGCTATCTGGGGCTCTGTATACTGTGATATGGTGACTCTGCATACTGCTATATGGTGACTCTGTATACTGCTATATGGTGACTCTGTATACTGCTATCTGGGGCTCTGTATACTGCTACATTCAGGTCCATAAATATTGGAACATCTACACAATTCTAATCTTTTTGGCTCTATACACCACCACAATGGATTTGAAATGAAACAAACAAAATGTGCTTTAACTGCAGACTTTCAGCTTTAATTTGAGGGTATTTACATCCAAATCAGGTGAACGGTGTAGAAATTACATCAGTTTGTATATGTGCCTCCCACTTTTTAAGGGACCAAAAGTAATGGGACAATTGGCTGCTCAGCTGTTCCATGGCCAGGTGTGTGTTATTCCCTCATTATCCCATTTACAAGGAGCAGATAAAAGGTCCAGAGTTCATTTCAAGTGTGCTATTTGCATTTGGAATCTGTTGCTGTCAACTCTCAATATGAGATCCAAAGAGCTGTCACTATCAGTGAAGCAAGCCATCATTAGGCTGAAAAAACAAAACAAACCCATCAGAGAGATAGCAAAAACATTAGGCGTGGCCAAATCAACTGTTTGGAACATCCTTAAAAACAAACAATGCACCGGTGAGCTCAGCAACACCAAAAGACCCAGAATACCACAGAAAACAACTGTGGTGGATGACTGAAGAATTCTTTCCCTGGTGAAGAGAACACCCTTCACAACAGTTGGCCAGATCAAGAATACTCTCCAGGAGGAAGGTGTATGTGTGTCAAAGTCAACAATCAAGAGAAAACTTCACCAGAGTGAATACAGAGGGTTCACCATAAGATGTAAACCATTGGTGAGCCTCAAAAACAGGAAGGCCAGATTAGAGTTTGCCGAACAACATCTAAAAAAGCCTTCACAGTTCTGGAACAACATCCTATGGACAGATGAGACCAAGACCAACTTATACCAGAGTGATGGGAAGAGAAGAGTATGGAGAAGGAAAGGAACTGCTCATGATCCAAAGCATACCACCTCATCAGTGAAGCATGGTGGTGGTAGTGTCACGGCGTGGGCATGCATGGCTGCCAATGGAACTGGTTCTCTTGTATTTATTGATAATGTGAGTGCTGACAAAAGAAGCAGGGTGAATTCTGAAGTGTTTCAGGCAATATTATCTGCTCATATTCAGCCAAATGCTTCAGAACTCATTGGACGGCGCTTCACAGTGCAGATGGACAATGACCCGAAGCATACTGCGAAAGCAACCAAAGAGTTTTTTAAGGGAAAGAAGTGGAATGTTATGCAATGGCCAAGTCAATCAACTGACCTGAATCCGATTGAGCATGCATTTCCCTTGCTGAAGCCAAAACTGAAGGGAAAATGCCCCAAGAACAAGCAGGAACTGAAGACAGTTGCAGTAGAGGCCTGGCAGAGCATCACCAGGGATGAAACCCAGCGTCTGGTGATGTCTATGCGTTCCAGACTTCAGGCTGTAATTGACTGCAAAGGATCTGCAACCAAGTATTAAAAAGTGAAAGTTTGATTTACGATTGTTAATCTGTCCCATTACTTTTGGTCCCTTAAAAAGTGTGAGGCACATATACAAACTGTTGTAATTCCTACATCGTTGACCTGATTTGGATGTAAATACCCTCAAATTAAAGCTGAAAGTCTGCAGTTAAAGCACATCTTGTTTGTTTCATTTCAAATCCATTGTGGTGGTGTATAGAGCAAAAAAGATTAGAATGGTGTCGATGTCCCAATATTTATGGACCTGACTGTATATGATGACTCTGTATACTGCTATCTGGGGCTGTGTATACTGCTATCTGGGGCTCTGTATATTGTTATATGGTGGCTCAGTATACCGCTATCTGGTGACCCTGTATACTGCTATCTGGTGATGCTGTATACCCTATCTGTGATGCTGTATACCCTATCTGTTGATGCTGAGCTGTATACTCCTGACACAAGGGGTGGAAACTATAAGAGGTGGAGCTTATGAGAAGTGGGAGGGGTCAAAAAGGAAGGGCGGGGTCTTACACCCGCCCGACCTAAAATTTCACCAGCTGCCACTGTGTGGTAAAGCTTTTTTTTGCAAAGAATACTGAATCATAAGGAAAATAAAAACACGGCACTTTTGCTTGCACGTGATTGAATTATGAAAGTTAGCAGTGCTTCACCTCATTTACTAAGCTCTGGAGAAAATGCCCTTGCAGAGTGCAACTTCACTTGCAAAGTGCAGAGTCTATTTGCCTTTAGCAAACCAACCTCATTGTAGTCTCTTGCACATTGATGGTTGTGACATGTGGTGTCTCATACTTTTGAGGCAGTTACAAACTAGAGAGCCCATTTGTCGGTAGCTACAGTATTTAGTATAACCCTGACTGTTGCCAAAGTTGGAACTATTTTTTTGGTAAGCATAAGAAGTTATGAAAGCACTTGCTGCTAAAACAATGTTGGTCTATGAGAATATCAGTCCTGTAACTGACAGGTCTTTGTTTTTCTGCTAGTTAGGAGCTGGAAAACCTCATGAAAAACAGACTCACAGATCACTGGAGGGGGAACTACAAAGAAAAAGAAGAGCCTCATTAAAAGAGATGTATGAGTTTTATTGCTTTTTTTTTTTAGAATCATACTTACCTAAGTGGCTGCATCTGTCCCCTGGCCCCTCTAACACCGAGAACAGAGTGATCAAACACTGCCGATCGCTCAGTTCTCACAGCTCTGTGAGCAGAGAGCTGCTGACTCTCAGTCACCGGCTCTCACCTCTGCACCAATACCCCCCCCCCCCCAGGCACTCACTGGAGCACTGGGCTGTGGAGCGGCGGGAGTAGCCGGCTCAGGCTCTCAATGGCTCGCTGAGAGGCTGAGCCAGATACCAGCCCAGGGATATGGGCAGATCCCGACTCTATGGCCGTGATGACGCCCGTGCCTATGCCCGTGCCCATGCTCTCTGCTGAAAATGGGTCACAGGAGTGCAAAACGGACTGCACTCCTGTGATCCATAAGAGAAGTACAACTTCTCCTTTAATGGCCATTGATAGCATGAAAATCTATAATCCAGCAGAAACTATAAAGAATTTGGGTAAAGGGGGTTTGGTATAAGAGAATCATATGTAAAGGTTGTATGCACTATACATTTAATGTGTGTAGTAATACAGAATTACAGTCAGGAAGTCAGCTGTGCTTAGGACATATAGTTTGGCAAAACTTGGGAAATCTTTATGTGCCTTCTACATGTGTGAATGCAACCCAAGACGGAGTATAGCAGCCATTTTGGCACAGCAGGTGGAGCCATCTGCTTCCCAGCAGTCGGGGTTCCCCCACAAAGCTCCTAAGTGCTGATCTTTGGGTTCCGATGGTCCTCCAGTCTAATCACCGGTAATCCAATCTGCATGGTACACGCCATCTGACATAATGATGCAATTGTGAATAAATTACAGACAGACTGTCATGTCACAACAATGTATCAGCACTGAGCCATGTTTGGAATTCATCTTTAGGACTCAGCCCCCCCGAGAAGCCGTCTGAACCGCAGCTCCTGACATGTTTTGGGGTCCCCTTGGAGTGACTGACGCTTCCACTTCCTGCATGTGATGCTCAGACATGGAATAACTAAAGACATTAAACTCCTAATTGGCTGTGATGTGGGCGAGGGGCTCAGTTACGGCCGCTACAAACCCCCAACCTGCTCCCCTTCTGGATGTTGTGTCTGCGATAACAGGCCAGGGACAAGTACACCAATTACTTCCAATAAAACTAATTAAATATGTAATTAACTAGGGCAGCCAAACCCTTCCAATTAGTGTCATTATATATCGGGGGATTGTCCGGACAAGGTCGGAGGAGGATCGGATTGCAGCACAGACACGTGTCACTAATAAGACTTTATATGGAGGATTTCTCGGGAAAAACACTTCTCTCCTGCATAGGGAGGAGCAGAAATATCTCCACACAAAGGATTTTTAGGAATTGTGGCCGATTTTCCTTGGTTGTCTTATAACTAACATTTATTGGACAGCTGCGTGACCTACGCATAATCTGTGAATAGAGAACCAGAACGGGGGTTGATTTACTAAAACTGGAGAGTGCAAAAGTTGGTACAGCTCTGCGTTGAATCCAAACAGCGTCCAGATTTTATTTTGTCAAAGCTTGATTGAACGAGCTGAAGTTAGAAGCTGATTGGCTACCATACGCAGCTGCACCAGATTTTGCACTCTCCAGTTTTAATAAATCAACCCCACAGTCTATAACCATCAAATCAAGAACAGAGGACTGTTTATTACAAAAGCTGTCCCTTCCTTAAAACTTTGTGGAAAATTGCAACATTTTTGCTGAATTTCAGTGAAATTAAGACCCCTTTCACACTGGGGCAGCCGCTGTGTTCACGGTAAAGCGCCGCTCGTTTTAGCGGGGCTTTACCGCTATTTAAGGGGTACTTTTAACCCCTAAAAAGAGGTTAAAACTCCCGTGTTGCGGCACTTTTCAGGCGATTCGGAAGCGCCGCCCATTCATTGCAATGGGCAGGGGCGTTTTGGGAGCTCTGTATACATCGTTCCCAACCCACCCCAAAGATGATGCTTGCAGGACAAATGATTAAGCTTACATTTGTGTCAACTCCAAGATACTATGCCTGAATTGTAACTCTTTGGACTTGACCCCACTCTCACTAGAGGGTTTTAGTAGTCTTTAGGGCTGATTTAGCCACTTTTGTTAAGTTCTTTGCACCCGTGTGTCCGCCCCTTCGGGGGCTACTGTCTCTTATGTATATGTATTGTTGTATCTCTAGGTTGTCTTGTCCATTTTTCTTGAAAATCAATAAAAAGATTTTTCAAAAAGAAAACAAAGATGATGCTTGCAGGACTTTTCTGAACGTCCCACAAGCGTACCGCCCGGGGGTGAAAGCACCCATTGCACTGAATGGGAGGCGGCTTTCATGCACTTTACTGGCGCTATTTCTAGCACTAAAAGGCCTGAAAACTGCCTCAGTGTGAAAGGGCTCTTATACTTTCAATTTCATCTGTAGCAAAAACTCTTCAGTTTGTGATTTGATGGTTGGAGATGATTAAATAATCAGAATATGAAAAGTGTAGTGCTTGATCAAAATCACCACTAACTCACAATACAAACATACACATGATATAGAAAAGAAAAAAAAGATATATATATTTAATATGACGGGACATATAAAAATATCAATAAAAGATGGTATCAAAAAAAGTCCATCTTATCTTTGATCCTTTTACACTCTAAGACCCCTTTTCACACTGGGACCGCACTGGCTGCGTTTGCAGTAAAGCGCCACTGGTTTAAGCAGCGTTTTTGCACCGCTTTTTGGCCGCTAGCGGGGTGCTTTTAACCCTTAAAAAGGGGTCAAAAACTCAGGTATTGTGGCACTTCCGAATCGCTTTTCAGGTGCTTCTGAAACGCTGCCTATTCATTGTAATGGGCAGGGTCGTTTTGGGAGTGCTCCCAACCCACCCCAAAGATGTTGCTTGCAGGACTTTTCCAAACGTCCCACAAGCGCACCGCCCCAGTGTGAAAGCAAACATTGCAGGGAATGGGAGGCAGTTTTCAGGCGCTTTACAGGCGCTATTTCTAGGGCTAAGATGCTTGAAAACTGCCTCAGTGTAAAAAGTTTCTAAGTATAAATTACAACTTGTAGAATCTCACATCCAAATATAAAGGGGAAAAAAATGTTTTAAATATTGCAAGTTTTGTGCAAAAAACTTGTAAAGGCTTTTGTGTGACACTCCACATCCAATGGCTCTAGACTCACCTTTCAGAATGGAACTTATATAAATAAAATCAAAACTATTTTTTTAGTTTTGGATAGAGTGGAAAGAGATTAGACAAATATTAGGTTTTTATTGCTGTCTGTGTTCCTGTTAGGGAAATTCACCATCATTATTTGTCCTGCTTACAGTTATCACCGAAAGTGGAAGTGAAAGAAAATCCCACATTTTGGGTTGTCACCAGAACAGGAAAAGAGGATAAATCTTTCAGTGGGGACACTAGTTCTGGTGACCCTGATGACAACCAGGGATTTCCTTACTTATGAGGAATTTCCTCTGAGTTCCTCTTTTCTCTGAGGCAGGAAGTAAATGGAATTCTCCCCAGTATGTCTGTGGTTATAACCCTCCCTTTTTTCATCCAAAATGAAAAAAGTTAACAAAATAAGAACTTTACTTGTTTAATTCATTTAACTTTCCCCTTTGTAAATATACAAACCTTGAGTTGAAAATTCACATAATTGTGGATTGGTAGTGAATAGTTAAAGCGGAGGTCCGGGCTAAAAAAAAAAATTAAAAGTCAGCAGCTACACATACAGTAGCTGCTGACTTTTAATATTAGGACACTTACCTGTCCTGGACTCCAGCGATGTCGGCACCCGCCGCCGATCTTCGGATCGGGGGACGGGTGCAGCCGCCTCCATCGCGGGTAAGGGAACCCGGACGTGTAAGCAGTACAGCTTCACGCCGGGCACCTTACCGCGCATGCGCGAGCTCTGCCACGCTCTGCTACTGGCCAAGCGGCCAGTAGCAGAGCGAGCAGGGAGGAGGGAGCCGGCTTCTGACGTCAGCGGCCGCGTCCGCCGGCCAGAACTCCCGGAAGTGTGGAAAAGGACACCTGTCTAAAGACAGGTGTCCTCTTCCCCCTCCCCCCCGAAAGGTGCCAAATGTGACACCTGAGGGGGGGAGGAATCCAACCAGCGGAAGTTCCACTTTAGGGTGGAACTCCGCTTTAACAACTAGACCAAAATTTCCCTCATACAAATCCCTGTAAAGGATGCTCTATATCTTGGATGTTTCTAGTAGAGATAGAGATGCCACACCTTTGGGTTATTGTTTTGCACTGTAATTTACCTGTACACTTATGGATACAAATATATTTTTCAACTTCAATTTTTTATTTTTGTTGATGTAATGATATAAGCACTGCCAGCTGTGGGGACCCCGCTAATCAATGTTGCCCTCATGTTTATACCTGGCACAGAAATCCCCCACAACCAGTGAGGGGTCTTAGTTCTTCTCCACTATGCATTGGATTCCATGGGAATATCTCCCTTCTAATGCTCCGGGAGATATCCTGTATCAGCGTTTTTTTGTCTCCAATATGGTTGTTTCTCCAGATATGACGCGGCAAATACGATATAGGGGGGCCGGGGATCGCAGAGGGTGCCACTTCCTCTTCCACATCCTTTGATGTGGACAAATTTTTCATCAAGCCCTGCTATTCTAAAGGATGGTACTAATATGGATATCCTTGGAGGGCCTTTGAGCGGATGGATGATTTACAGATGAGAGATACACAGGTGGCCTCTCACTAAGTGGACCCCCATTTCTGTTGATTCAATATGGCTGTTCCAAATGTATCTTCCCCCTGTTGCGGTTTCCATCAGTTTAATAGATGGATGGCTGTTCACAAGTATCCGCTGTTCAGATGGAGGTACTGGGGGGTATATATATTTCTATCACCCAGTGAAGCCCTTCATTTTTCTTTTTCACAGCTATAAATCCCCTTTGGTGCCACACTGTTTTGGATACTATCCAGCAGTCCTTGTATAGCATGAAGGGCACAAAGCATTTGTAAGTTGAGGGTTTCCATTCTAGCAGAGGAAGTGCTTCTATCAAAGATATTAAACAATGTAGGTGTATATAAAATGCACTTTAACATGGCTGCCTTGTATAGACTTGAATATTGATGTTAGATTACAATTTACTTTATATTTCAGAAGTGGTATTAATCCCTGAAAAAGAAATTGTTTATACTTACACTTTTCGAAACGCGTTGGATGTTCCAAGCTACTCGAAACCATCTATACATGCACATCTATGGTGGAATAGCAAGTAGTTGGGAAATATCACTTCAGGATTTGATCATCAATTTTATATGTGTATACAATGTAATGAAATAATATGTGCATTGTATGTATATTGTCAACAATGTTAGATGTTTACAAATAACCAAAATTTAGCATGGATTTTAACATAAATAATAAAAGATTTGGTTTTTCAAAAAATAAATTGTTCCTCTTTAAAATTCTGCTTTGACTAACATATATTAGGAAGGTTATGCACACGTGTTGCCTATTACAGGGTTCATCCATACCTCCCAACTTTTAGAGATGAGAACGAGGGACACCTATTAGCAAAAGTATGTTGGCATAGGACATCCCCCCCCCCCGCCACGATCCCTTAATGGAGAATTATTCAAAACAAATGATTTGTTAAACCCACAAGAGCTTTATTTAACCGCTACTATTTCTTCATACTGGCTTTGGAAATTTACAAATGCAGCAATTTAGAAATTGGATGAAAGGTTTAACACTGGGAAACAATTTTTGAAAGGTAATTAGTGCTTATACAGCAGAACTATATAGATCAGACCAAAATGAGGGACAAATGAGCAGGAGAGAGGGACTTTGTTCCAAATCAGGAGCTATGGGAGCTATGGGTTAATCATCCACTTAGGTATGGTTATCCAAGTGTTTTATCGCACAACAAAGAAATGCAAGGCAGCACATTGTTTAATCCACTTCAGGCATTTTATTTTAAAAAGCTCATTAAAATACACTTACGAAAAAAGTGCACTTAACCTGTGCAGTAGGAATCCTGTATCAGGCCAAGAACTTGTCTTTGTACAATCCTAGCCAGTCTTAGCTACTGGGAATCTCACCCAGTGTGTATGCTTATGTCATCAGACTCCACCCTGCATGTTATGTCCACAGGACTTCCTCAGGGGCACTCAGCTGGTGACAAGTGCACTACTCTTAGACAATAATATGGTTATTTAGCATTTTCATGCCAACAAATCATCACACCAGACTTCCTATTAGTCACTTGCTCGGTCCTCATTTCTTACATGATTCATATATTTCCCTTAAAATATATTTCCCTGGAAATGTTGGCAAAAATTGAGAGTTTTTTTTTACTTATCTGTAGTAATAACTCTTCTGTTTATGATTTGATGGTTATAAATTGTTCTGGTTTTTCCACACATACAGTATATTGTTTGCTCTTACCACTTAATGAAATATCAATTTAAAACAAATCAAGAAATGCCATCACAATACAATATTTTTGTAAAATATATTGGAGTCAAAGGGTGAAATCAAGTTTTTTTTGTGCATGATAATGGTACAATTGACTTATAATTCACCTATGCTGGACCCATTCTTGTGCCAAAAAACAGCCATCATTAGCCTCTAGAGAAATGAAAAAAAAACAGTATGTGGAAAATAAAATAAAAAAGATTAAGTCAGTACACAAATAACGCTCAAGTACACACACAAAACAAAAGAACAACAAAAAAACAACACAAATTGAAATAAAAATTAAGTGTGTAGATTTGTCTTTTCAGGGAAATATTCCCTATGTAGCTCATTAAGAAAAATTAAGAGTTTATACTTCAGCAAAAAATGTTTGTAAAAGCAAAAATGTGGCTAGATAATTTTTTGCCAAAATAATTCTACTCAGTCCCCTGTTGTTTAAAACAGAATGATATAAATTCGTTCCCTTATAACAAGAAATATTTATCATTTGCCTTAATCTCTGCTCAGATCAAATAGAAACATAGATATAAAAATATGATGGGTTTTACTTCCTATTTTTACCCTACAATATAAAAGCATAATGGGCTAGTATGCATCACATATTATCCCATTATGTGGCACCTACCTGCATTGGAAGCCCGCAATGTCCCATAATGTCCCGCAGTAGGAATCCTCCATTTTCTGCCCCTCTTTCTTCCGGGGCTGCGATCTCCGGCTCTGTGATTTGCCGGAGTCGCGTGATGTCTCTCCTGCATGGGAGCCACCAATCGCGGGCACGATTTCAGTGAAGGAATGGCACAGAGGCCGTTTCTTCACTGCGCATGTGCCCGAAGAGGTGGGCACATCACAGTACACTGTATATCTTCTAAACCGTGCAGGTTTAGAATATATGCAGGGAGCCTACGGGTAAGCCTTACCTGTAGGTTAAAGTGGTTGTCAAGGGTTGACCACTTTAATGACATTTTATATTTTAGAACTGAAATACAGTTAAAAGTTCTATAAATGCAAAATAAAATTAGTCAACAAAAATGTGGACAGCATAGAGCAAAGGTGTGTCAAACACATAAACAAAAGCTACATAATATATAACAAATAAGTACATAGTATATAACAAATAAATATATAATATAAAACAAATACATACAGAATATACAACAAACATTTAAATAACATAAAACATGTAAATACAAAACATAAATAACTAAATAATATGCTACCAATACATAATACACAACAACAAAAATATCATATACAACAAATAAATACATAAACTACAGTAAATAAATGAATACATAATATACAACAAATAAATATACAGTATAAAGATACAAATATACAACAAATAAACATATCATTTACAACCTAAAAAAAACACAAGGGGAAAGCACAGCTTTTGTGAAAAGGCCAATAAGGAGACAACAACCGCACTTACCTAAAGTGGGGAGAGCCCACCAGAAAATCAGTAGGTTCATTTAAAGAACAATAAGGCAAGGTTGACATTAGTGCGGCAGCAGGTTCATGTGTGGGGTCTGCTGCATGTCTGTTCACCGGTTCAACTTTTGCCTGAATTCGCATGTGAACCAGATGCAAACATGCACAGGAACCTTTTGCAATCCACTCCCGCGGCTGCCCCAGACCTATGTGAACTGGAACCATTGGGGACCTGCATCCAATTCGCACATAAGTGAACCCAGCCTAAGCCCTGGTTCACACTGACATGATTTGGCATGCAATTTGACATGTCAAATTGCATGCCAAATCGGCGGCAACAGCCGGCAATGGCACCGTCCTAATCAGTGCGACGCCTCACTTGCGGCGCTGCACCAATTTCAAAAAGTAGTTCTTGTACTACTTTTTGAGATTTACAGGTGTGATTTCCATAGGCATCTGTGCAGAAACCCGCACAGATACCTGTGAAATCGCCGCTGAAATTGGGACTGACATGCAGGAATGAAATGGTGCGAGTTCAGCTGAACCTAGGCTAAATCTGTAAATTCTAGACTGTTTTTTTTTTTTAAAGACTTGCCCAATGTATGTTTTGCATTCCAATTGGTATTAAACGTAATTTACCTTTCATAGAGGAGATGGCTCCCACAGTGGCGGAGAGGACTTTGAAAGGCTTGCTCCTTTTCAATGTGTCTGAGCGTCAAGTACAGAGGATAAAAAAAAGATTTGAAGAGACTGGAGGCGTTTTTGACAAGCCCAGGTCAGGTAGACCCCGCAAGACAACTGCTCGAGAGGACCGTTTGTTGGCTCGAAAATCAAAGGCCAGCCCATTTTCCACTGCAGCAGAGCTCCACGAGACCTGGTCACCTGAAGTCCCTGTGTCAACCAGAACAGTTTGTCGGATTCTGTCTCGAAATGGCCTCCATGGTCGAATCAGTGCCCAGAAGCTAGCACTAAACAAAAGACAATTGAAAAAGTGTGTGGCATTTGCCAAGGCCCACAGCCTGCTAAAAGGATGGACGCTGGAAAAGTGGCAGAAGGTGGATTTTTCAGATGAATCTTCTGTTGAATTACACCACAGTCGCTGCGAAAAGGTCGCAGGTAGGAAAATCGTCCGACACCCGGAACCGTTTACGGTGTGTGAAAAAGTTAACAGAAAACAAATCACGATCGAAGACCCGTGACTAAGCTGGTACCTCCGGTAAAGCTCTGTCTTAGGCTGTTTGACAAGACCAACTGTGTCCCTGAAGTCCACTGGTCCAGAGCACCTCGAGACGACGTCACCTTTTACCCGACCGGAAACTAAAAGCTCGGTTGTTTGCCAGGAGAGCTCGTCAACAGAACGCCCCAGATGGACTGGACCCGAACAGTTTTTGCGGAGGTCAGAGAAGTTTAGAAAAAAAATAGGA
>BLSH010370812.1:815075-833050 GCA_018402905.1 Glandirana rugosa | reverse complement strand
AAAAAAAGATTTGAAGAGACTGGAGGCGTTTTTGACAAGCCCAGGTCAGGTAGACCCCGCAAGACAACTGCTCGAGAGGACCGTTTGTTGGCTCGAAAATCAAAGGCCAGCCCATTTTCCACTGCAGCAGAGCTCCACGAGACCTGGTCACCTGAAGTCCCTGTGTCAACCAGAACAGTTTGTCGGATTCTGTCTCGAAATGGCCTCCATGGTCGAATCAGTGCCCAGAAGCTAGCACTAAACAAAAGACAATTGAAAAAGTGTGTGGCATTTGCCAAGGCCCACAGCCTGCTAAAAGGATGGACGCTGGAAAAGTGGCAGAAGGTGGATTTTTCAGATGAATCTTCTGTTGAATTACACCACAGTCGCTGCAAATATTGCAGGAGACCTACTGAAGCCCGCATGGATCCGAGATTCACCCAGAAAACAGTGAAGTTTGGTGGCTGAAAAATCATGGTCTGGGGTTACATCCAGTATGGGGGTGTGCGAGAGATCCTCAGGGTGGAAGGCAACATCAATAGTTTAAAATACCAAGAAATCTTAGCTACCTCTTATATTCCCAACCATAAAAGAGGCCAAATTCTGCAGCAGGATGGTGCTCCATCGCATACTTCCATCTCCACATCAAAGTTCCTCAAGGTGAAGAAGATCAAGATACGCCAGGATTGGCCAGCCCAGTCACCAGACATGAACATCATTGATCATATGTGGGGTAGGATGAAAGAGGAAGCATGGAAGACGAAACCAAAGAATATTGATGAACTCTGGGAGGCATGCAAGACTGCTTTCTTTGCTATTCCTGATGACTTCATCAATAAATTGTATGAATCCTTGCCAAACCACATGGATGTAGTCCTTCAAGCTCATGGAAGTCATACAAGATATTAAATTTGGATCTCACAGCACCACTACTTAATTTGTTGACATATTTTTGTATTTGCAGTAAATTTGTTCAATTTCTGTATAGGCGACAAAACTTTTGTCTTGCCAAAATTTGACCTTTCTATCTTGATTAAATGATAAATCTTTTTTCAGTGAAACTAATTTATTTCAGTGCATTAAACATCATTTGGGAGGGTTTTAGCTTTTCATATGAGCTATTTCTAACACCAATTGATTGAAAGTCAGGTTAATAGCAGGTGTTTCTACAAAATAGATAAGCCACAAGACTTTTGTCAGGGACTGTAGATACAGTTTGCCCCACCCACAGTTTTGTTATATTTGCCTGGACATTTATCACATTCTCCATTCTGTAGATCAACTCCTCGAGGGAGCAATCACAGATCTGTATGTGAAATACAGTATGCAAAATATGAAACAGAAAATGTGTGAAAAGTGAAATTCTTATCATCTATGACCATCCAGTAAATGTTCCAGTTCACAATGTGACTCAGTAAAAGCTCACTGTAGCTTTTCAGTTGTTTCCCATTACAGTGGTCAGTAAATACCCCAATCCCAAATATCCATGTAATCTCATATTTCCCTTGCTCAGGCTCAGTCATTTTTCCATCCAGCTCTCAGTGACAGAAGTCCACAGCACAGGAAGGGAAGGGAAATCTCCCAATAGGGATCACCTGTTGCAATGACAACTGTCTGAGGCTGCATTCGCATTGTAGCATTTTGCAAAGGAGCACAAAACTGTGTGATTTTGCACGCAATTACTAAATGTGCAAAATCGTGCATCATACTTGTGGTGCCATTCATTGTTAATGCTACCCCAAACGCGGCAAAACAGATACGTGTCTCTTCATGCTACAAACACTGCAAAATGGGCAAAGCTCGCAGCTCAAAAAGTGCATGAGCTACTTTGTCGTATTTGTTTCTGTGTATGGCAGCCAATGAAATGAATAGGCTGCCCTGTACGTGCACTGTGACAACAATTTTACATGCATTCACGTTATGTGAATGTAGCGTAAGAGAGGATTTACATCCTGTTGTGCAGGTTTCTTTTCCATTATTGTTAGAGAATTGATGAGGGATAGAAGTGGAGAAAACAGGAATAGTAGTGGAGTTGAGAACAATGATGAGGGTAGAAGTAGAGAACAAGTAGAGTATAAGGAGAGTTGAAGAGGAGTAGAAGTGGAATAGAAGAGAAGTAGATGGGGTGTAGGAGAGCACAGGAAAGTAAAAGAGCAGTAGATGGGAGAAGAAGAAAAGTAAAAGGGTGCAGAAGATAAGTAGATTGGGAATAGTAGTGGAGTAAAAGAGTTTTAAAGGAGGATATAAAGAGAGTAGAAGGGGAAGAACTGGAGTAAAAAGGAAATTTGAAGAAGAGTTGAATGAGGGTAGAAGTGGAGTACAAGTGGAGTAGAAGGAAAATGAAGAGGAGTAGAAGGAGAGTAGAAGTGGGGTAGCAGAGAAGTAGATGAGGCATAGGAGAGCACAGGGAAGTTAAAGAGCAGTAGATGGGGTGAAGAAGGAAAGTAAAGGGGTGCAGAACATTTAGTAGAATAGGAATAGAAGTGGAGTAAAAGAGTTTTAAAGAAGGGAAAGGGAGTAGAAGAGGAGTATAATGAGAATGACTGGAGTAAAAAGGAAAGTAGAAGAGGAGAAGAATGAGGGTAGAAGTGGAGTACAAATGGAGTAAAAGGAGAGCTTAAGGAGAGTAGAAATGGAGTAGAAGGAGAGTAGAAAAGGAGTAGAACAGAAGTAAATGGGTCGTAGGAGAGCACAGGGAAGTAAAAGAGCAGTAGATGGGGAGAAGAAGGAAAGTAACGGGGTGCAGAAGATTAGTATTTTGGGAATAGCAGTGGGGGTAAAAGAGTTATAAAGGAGGGGTAGAAGAGTAGAAGAAAGGGAATAACTGGAGTTGAAAAGAAAGTAGAAGAAGAGTAGAATAAGGGTAGAAGTGGAGTAGAAGGCGAGTCAAAGAGGAGTATAAGGAGAGTAGAAGAGAATTACAGTATCTCACAAAAGTGAGTACACCCCTCCCATTTTTGTAAATATTTTATTATATCTTTTCATGTGACAACACTGAAGAAATTACACTTTGCTACAATGTAAAGTAGTGAGTGTACAGCTTGTATAACAGTGTAAGTTTGCTGTCCCCTCAAAATAACTCAACACGCAGCCATTGATGTCTAAACCGCTGGCAACAAAAGTGAGTACACCTCTAAGTGAAAATGTCCAAATTGGGCCCAATTAGCCATTTTCCCTCCCCGATGTCATGTGACTCATTAGTGCCAAGGTCTCAGGTGTGAATGTGGAGCAGGTGTGTTAAATTTGGTGTTGTCGCTCTCACTCTCTCATACTGGTCACTGGAAGTTCAACATGGCACCTCATGGCAAAGAACTCTCTGAGGATCAGAAAAAAAGAATTGTTGCTCTACATAAAGATGGCCTAGGCTATAAGAAGATTGCCAAGACCCTGAAACTGAGCTGCAGCATGGTGGCCAAGACCATACAGCGGTTTAACAGGACATGTTCCACTCAGAACAGGCCTCGCCATAGTCGATCAAAGAAGTTGAGTGCACATGCTCAGCGTCATATCCAGAGGTTGTCTTTGGGAAATAGACGTATGAGTGCTGCCAGCATTGCTGCAGAGATTGAAGGGGTGGGGGGTCAGCCTGTCAGTGCTCAGACCATACGCCGCACACTGCATCAAATTGGTCTGCATGGCTGTAGTGCCAGAGGTAGGCTTCTTCTAAAAATGATACATAAGAAATCCCGCAAACAGTTTGCTGAAGACAAGCAGACTAAGGACATGGATTACTGGAGCCATGCCCTATGGTCTGATGAGATCAAGATAAACTTATTTGGTTCAGATGGTGTCAAACATGTGTGACGGCATACAGGTGAGGAGTACAAAGACAAGTGTGTCTTGCCTACAGTCAAGCATGGTGGTGGGAGTGTCAAGGTCTGGGGCTGCATGAGTGCTGCTGACACTGGGGAGCTACAGTTCATTGAAGGAACCATGAATGCCAACGTGTACTGTGACATATTGAAGCAGAGCATAATCCCCTCCCTTCGAAGACTGGGTCAGTGGGCAGTATTCCAACATGATAACGACCCCAAACAAATCTCCAAGACAACCACTTCCTTGCTAAAGAAGCTGAGGGTAAAGGTGATGGACTGGACAAGCATGTCTTCGCACCTAAACCCTATTGAGCATCTGTGGAGCATCCTAAATTGGAAGATGGGGGAGCGCAAGGTAATGTAACATCTACCAGTTACATAGTTAGTCAGGTTGCAAAAAGACACAAGTCCATCTAGTTCAACCAAAAAAAAAAAAAACAGAAAAATGATATATAACCATACAATCCCTTATACAATCCTTCACCCACAGTTGATCCAGAGGAAGGCAAAAAAAACCCAGCAAAGCATGATCCAATTTGCTAAAGCGGAGCAAAAAAATTTCTTCCTGATCCCCTGAGAGGCAATCAGATTCACCCTGAATCAACTTTACTTAAAAATGTTACTACCCAGTTATATTATTTACATTAAGGAAATAATCCAGGCCTTTTTAAAAGCAATCTTCCGTGCTGGCCAAAACTACCTTTGGGGGAGTCTCTTCCACATTTTCACATCTCTAACTGTGAAGAAACCTTTCCGTATTTGTAGATTAAATCTTTTTTCCTCTAGACATAAAGAGTGCCCCCTTGTCCTTTGTGATGACCTTAAAGTAAATAACTCAACACCAAGTTCACTATATGGACCACTTATGTATTTGTACATGTTGATCATATCCCCTCTTAATCTCCTCTTCTCAAGAGAGAATAAATTCAGTTATTCTAATCTTTCCTCATAGCTGAGCTCCTCCATGCCTCTTATTAGTTTGGTTGCCCTTCTTTGCACTTTCTCCAGTTCCCCGATATCCTTTTTGAGAACTGGTGCCCAAAACTGAACTGCATATTCCAGATGAGGTGTTACTAATGATTTGTACAGGGGCAAAATGATGGCTCTATCTCTGGAGTCCATACCTCTCTTAACACAAGAAAGGATTTTACTTGCTTTGGAAACCACAGCTTGGCATTGCATGCCATTATTAAGCTTATGATCTACCAAAACCCCCAGATCCATGATGTCGTCATGGAAGAGTGGAAGAGGACTCCAGTGGCAACCTGTGAAGCTCTGGTGAACTCCATGCCCAAGAGGGTTAAGGCAGTGCTGGAAAATAATGGTGGCCACACAAAATATTGACACTTTTTGGACATTTTCATGTAGGGGCGTGTTCATTTTTGCTGTCAGCGATTTAGACATTAATGGCTGTGTATTGAGTTATTTTGAGAGGACAGCAAATTTACACTGTTATACAAGCTGTACACTCACTACTTTACATTGTAGCAAAGTGTAATTTTTTCAGTGTTGTCACATGAAAAGATAGAATAAAACAGGGCTTGACAAATTTGCTTTGAGCCAGCTAAAAAAGTTAGGAGACAGTTTTTTTTAGCGTAGTGTGGGTTGCCAGCGCCCGGGATAAGGCAAGTAATTTGCACTCCTAACCCTAACTTACTCACAGCAGAGCAGCCAGTCAATAACTCCAGCGTAACATTGGTTATAGGCTGGCCAGAAAGAGTGACACTAAAAATCTGTTATGGGGAAACTCCTTATTATGCCTAATGCATCGTGACTGCGACATGTAAAACACCCTCATCTGCTGCCTAATGCAGCTTAAGGGTGGCAAAAACACGTCTCTACTGCACAACTAAATGAACCCTTAGTGACACTTTAAATAAAATACTAAAAAAGGTGAAAGAAGTATTCCAGCACTGCTGATCTTCTGCTGCCTCTTTGCAGCCACTTCCTGCCTACATGTGTGTCCTCCATGGTGACTATTCATTGGTCTGGTGGGTTTCCGGTCACCATGAAATAGTGGAGCCCAGCTGCACATAAGGAGTGGTAATTGTTGATGGTACACAGGGCTTTATCACAATTTTGTTGCTTAGAATAAAGCTCATGATTCTCATGGTGTAACATCATCTGTCACATTATACACAAAAAAAGAGGGCTAACATTACTGTTTTTTTTAAATAAATCATTAAAAGTGTTGCGTTTGAAAGACCGCTGCGCAACAACCGAGAACAATTTATTCTCTAGGATCTCTGCTAAAAAAAATATATAATGTTTGGGGGTTCTATGTAATTTTCTAGCAGAAAATACATTTTTTTTACTTCTAAGCAACAAATGACAGAAAAGGTTTAACCTTTACGTGGTTAAACTTCCCTTAGCTAGAGACCGGAGAATATTCCTTTGATCTAAAACAACCAATAGATACTTTGTATGTTTTGTGTTTATAGTTATCGTGTTGGCAGACTGACCTTTTTTTTTTAACAGCTGTCAGCTTAGGCAGAGAACGGCTTTGAGATAAGATAGTGAGTGGAGAGAACTATGGGGTGCCGCTCACCAGGACGCGATTTCTGGTCGCTATGGCGACCTGGCGACCGGGGATTTTCGAGGTCTGTAATAAAATATTTACAAAAATGTGAGGGGTGTACTCACATTTCTGAGATACTGTAGATGGGGCATAGGAGAACATAGGAAAATAAAAGAGCAGTAGATGGGGAGAAGAAGGAAAGTAAAGGGGTGCAGAAGATTAGTAGATTGGGAATAGAAGTGAAGTAAAAGAGTTATAAAGGAGGGATAGAAAGGGAGTAGAAGAGGAGTAGAAGGGAAAGAACTGGAGTAAAAAAGAAAGTACAACAAGACTTGAATGACAGCTGAAGAGGTGTAGAAGAGGAATAGAAGGAGAGCAGAAGTGGAGTAGAAGGAAAGCAGAAATAGATTAGGAGAGTTTAAGGAAAGTAGAAGAAGAGTAGAAGTGGAGTATAAGAGAAGTAGATTGGGTGTAGGAGAATACAGGGGAGAAATAGAGCAATATATGGGAGGAGAAGGAGAGTAAAGGGGTGTAGAGCAGCAGTAGAAGGGAAGTTGAAGACAGCAGAACAGAAGTGGAAGATGAGTAGGTGAGTAGGCAAGATGAGTAGGTGAGTAGGCAAGATGAGTAGGTGAGTAGGCAAGATGAGTAGGTGAGTAGGCCTTCATATAATTTTTTGTATCATATTAGAGGGTCAGATGAAAGTTCTGCACAGATTCCCTAGCACAAATGTACCATTAGGGTTACTTTCCCCTATGAGGTACAGATCACCTATCCTCTTAAGTTAAGGGCAATCTAAGATCTCTTACCTGAACATGGGGCTCTCCTGTCCACATAGGCCACAGGGAGATCTCCAACCCAAGACAGTAACAGAGTCATAATCTTGCTGGGGCTTCCTAGTTACCTAGTGCCGGGTACTGAAATCCCAATTACCTGAGCAGAATCAGTAGATATTAAAAAACATCGCCCCCTCAGGTACCTGCATGGCAAAGCCATTAACTCATGCCACTACAGAACCCAAAACTCTTTAACGATGATTGCATGTTCACTTCCATACACAAATTCTTCCATCACGAGAATTCCCAAACCAATAGAGAAATGTCCTGATGGGATTCCGTTCCTTTTTTGGAAGATAAATTATTTTACTTGAACAAAATTAAGCTAAATGTTCCAACAACCGACAAAGGAAGCTGTTCTTCATTGGAATACACTTTGTATTTTGTCAAAATAAAGCAGCTCCAAACGGAGGGACTCAATACTCACACAGTTCAATAAATAGACCACCTTGCCCCTTTCCCATGAGAGGGTAACACTATTGCTTTCTCTCATCTCTACCAATGAGCAGTACCAATGCCTCCTTGAAGGGGAGTGCACAGCCCAGTACCCTTAGCACTCACATATTGGCTCTACAGTATATGAGCAGTCTGTATGATTGGAGTTCCTCCTAACATACTCTCCTTCACCAAACAACCGAACCAACTCCACCCACCAGTCCTTAAATACCCCCGAATAAACAAGGGAGATTGACAGGACATGCTGTCCAGCAACCATTTGGGCAGGAATACCAGTTAAAGGGCCCTACACCCACACAGTGAGTGGCACATAATACATAGCATACAGCAAATGAAACATGACACACACAGTACATAGCACCAGCACATGGAACACACTGCACCGCCACACAGTACAAAGCAAACAACACGCGGCACACAGTATATAGCACCAGTACATCAAACTCATAAAACGACACAACACATGGCAGACACACCAGTACATAGACATTATTGCAGAGTTGTAGGACAGACAAATGGAATTTGTATGACACTCAATCCTCTCTAGTCCTCTCCAGGGGGAGATTAGTTTGCGGTGGGATATACATAGACTTGCACCTCTCAACACACAAATTGTGTTTGTCTTAATCAATCGCCAGCGGCCGGACTTAACCCCTCACACTCTAGGCCTTAGTCAGAGCACTAATAAGTGCATAGCAATGAGAGGCCTTTGGGTAGCTAACCTAACTGATGTCATTGACTGAGCAAAGTCAGCCAAGGGGCCCATGATGGCAGAAGGACAGACACAGCTAAAACCAGAACAGCCTTTTTAGAGCACTGGAGAGTCAGAGTGTCACCCAAAGATCTAGGATCAACCATCTGAGGGTACTGGGAACCAAGATACAGATCATGACCCTTATATTTACATCATACTCCAAGATAAATTATTGAACCTGATTGAGGATTTTTATCTACAAGAGGGCAACACAGGGCATTTTGTTATTTTTAATTCATCAAATTATAAAGAAATGAAACCAAATTACTCTCATAATACAACCCAAAGGCACTGGTGTAGAACATGACTGGTAAGTGGAATACTGGATTGAGATGAGAGAGGGGGAACACCTGCACCCTCTAGTGTGCAACTAGTGTAGGTAAATGTGTTTTGTGACTCATGGTAGTTGTATGAGTCTGTTAATTGGGTCAGGTTACAGATTCAGGTAAGGCTGGAAGGCTCTGCAGACCAGTCCTCTATCGCCTCCCCCTGGTTCTGGTGGTTCCTGGAAACCTCTATAAGCTAGTGGGCAGAGATAAAGAGACTGGGTCTGAATGTTGATGACAATTTGGGGTAATTCCCAGGCAGGAGGCCTGGCAGGATGGCTTAACCAGAACATAAATATGGGGGAGCCTAAGGAGCAGGTAGTCGGGTGAAAGATGGAGCGCTGAGGTTGCTGTCGTGTGGCCTGGGAGGGAACACTGGGGCTGAGGGCTCTGCCTCCAGGCAAGGAGCTGAGGAAAGGAAGGAGAGGAAGCCTAAGAGAGAAATCTCCATTACCTTTGGACATCCGGACTGGCATGGGAAGATCTGATCAGTTGGAGGCCTGAACAGGAATCTTGCCCAGTGCAGCGGGAAGCCAAGGACAGTGTGAGTACCTCAGCACACCCAGGGGCATACAAGGGGAAAGACTGCCAGACATAGCATACTTTTCAAGGACAGCGTTGTGCTAAATCCTGATCCCTTGTCCTCGGGAGTTCTTCAGAGCAGCCAAGTGGGCTGGAAGTCAAGCAGCTATGTGAGTAGTGTCTACAAGTGTCAGAACGGAGTGAGGTTCTGCTGAAGAGATACGATATTCCTGCATACAGTTTGTGTTGTTTCACTAAAGGGGACCGAGATCCCCTGGTCTGTAAAGGATCCTGTCACTGATCCATAGAGACTGCATTGACTCCGGATGGAGTACAGTCCAGGATCTTCATTTTTGTACATAGAGAAGGAAGTTTGTCCTCATCTGTTGTTCTTCAAGTCAAGCTGGGTATCACATAATCCCTATACCCTATCCAAGTTGTTTTTCCCCATAAAACAACAAAAGCAAGCCCATGGGCTGATTTCTCGTGTCTGGATGCAAGTTGAAAATGTGTGTTGCCTGGTTGTTCAGAAATAGGGGGAACCAGTAACCAGCGGCAGCTACAGAGGTAGCGCTACTTTACATACATACCAATGCATTATTACTGTACACCTATGTTCTGTCCAAGGCCTGTAAATCTCGTCTCTGTCATTGGGTCATGTGATCACTACAAATTTGTGCCTTTAGGCCATGTGATCACTATAAGCCTCTGCCATTAGGCCTTGTGACCACTACAGGTCTCTGCCATTGAGCCATGTGACCACTACAGGTCTCTGCCATTGAGCCATGTGACAACTATAGGTCTCCGCCATTGTCTTTTAATTACAATAGTACACTGTCACTGGATCATGTTCTCACAGGAGGGCAGTTTGTAATGTCGTATGGAGGCACTGGCTCTGTACACAGCCATATAGTATATGCTGACCTACACTTTGCTGGCAGTTGGCTATACCTCAGACAATATGCTCTAGTTTAGAGGGGACACTGGGTTAGCAGGTATCTGTGAGAAATGACAAACTTCTGTGCCAGTCCCCAGTTGAGGGCAGTATGGTGAGATCCATTCAGACCTGGTGTAAAGACTGCATCATTTCTATACTTAGGAAATATTTCCATTGCAATGTTGGTGGTGAGATGAATCTTTGCCTATCTATCTCTCCTTACATTGTAATTATCAGCTGCCTCCAATCTGAGGAAGTTGTCTGTTCAGGACTCCAAGTCCAGCAAAATAAACACAACTTTCCCTGGAGTGTCACGGATATCCCCCTCTCCGCTCTTCCTACTGTGCAGGGCAATCCAAATAAAGCAAAACAGCTACATAAAAGCAGCAGATAAACACACAGATTTTATTTATAGAATTAAGACTTCATTCACAATCTGATCCCACTGCATCAGTGACATTTACACACTGATCCCAGCACATCACTGACAACCCCATCCTTATCTCACCTAATCACTAATTCCACCAGATTACCAACAATCCAACACTTATCCTACCATGTTACCAACAGCCCTACAACGATCCTACCACATCACTGACAACTCCATCCTGATCCCATCTCATCATCAGCACTGATCCTGCCAAATCACCAACAACCTGACAATGATTCCACCACAAACCGTCTCTCACTGATCTCACAGCTTCACCAAGAGCCGTGTTGATCTCACTGCATCACTAACAACCCCACACTAATCCTATCTCATTATTGACAACACCACACCTATCTCACTGCATCACTGACAACCCCAAACTGATCTCACCAAATCACCAACATCCAACAAACCTATCCCATTACTTACCAGAAAAGTTCACACCAATTTCACTGACAACCCCACACTGATCCCAGCACATCACCAACAACCTCACACTGAACCCACCATTTCACTTACAACCCTACATTGATCTTCCACATCACCAATAACCCCATACTAAAATCAGAACATCACCAATTACCCAAAACCCACCCCACTGCAACAACAGCAGCCTCTCAATAAACCCACCTCATTATCAACAGCCTCACATCGATCCCACTGCATCACCACCAACCTCACACCATTCCCACCATATAACTAACAACCCCACACCAATCTTACCACATCACTGACAACTTCACACCAATCCCACCTCATCATCAACAACTTAATGCTGTCTCCACCAGATCAATGACACCACATTAATCACATCAGCGACATCTCAACAGTGAACCCACAACATCACTAGCAACATCACATCAATCCCACCATATCACCATCAACCTCACATCAACTTAACCGCATCACCAACAACACTACACCAGCCCCACCACAGCACCTTTAACCCCACACCCACCTAACTGCATCACCAACAACACTACATCAGCCCCTCCACAGCACCTTCAACCCCACACCCACCTAACTGCATCACCAACAACACTGCACCAACCCCACCACAGCACCTTCAACCCCACCCCAAACTAACCGCATCACCAACAACACTGCACCAACCAATCCACAACACCTACAACCCCACACCATCCTAACCGCATCACCAACAACTCTGCACCAACCAATCCACAGCACCTTCAACCCCACACTAACCTAACCGCATCACCAACAACACTGCACCAACCCTTCCATAGTACCTTCAATCCGACACCAGCCTAACTGCACCACCAACAACTCTACACCAAACCCACCATAGCACCTTCAACCCCACACCAACCTAACCACATTACCAACAACACTGCACCAACCCCACCACAGCACCTTCAACCCGACAGCAACCTAACCACACCACCAACTCTACACCAAGCCCACCACAGCACCTTCAACTACACACCAACCTAACCACATCACCAACAACACTGCACCAACCCCGCCACAGCACCTTCAGCCCCACACCAACCTAGCCACATCACCAACAACACTGCACCAACCCCATACCAACCTAACTGCATAAATAACAACACTGCACGAACCCCACTACAGCACATCCAACCCCACACCAACCCTACCACATTACCAATACCCTCACATTGATCCCATGAGCACTGATTAGTGCAATGAACAATAAGCAGTAATCAGTGGGATGACCTGTCAGCAGTGGTCTGGGTGTGGTAACTTTATTTTAGGACAGCCTGCACAATAGGAATAGAATAATAGGCCATAATGAGCACTGTATGAAGACGTAATAATCTGTTTATAGGGATATAATAGTCTGGGTGTATATTCTGGAATGAGTAATCATTTTATAAGAAGTGACTTCTCTCTGGCAAGGATAATACTCCACACAGAACTGGAATTGTATTTATTACAAATTAAATTGGGTGGAGGACACATACAACATATTTGTACGTGACACAATTCACACTTTGTAAAATATTCCAATAAGCAAATAGAGAGAATAACAGTTTACCTGTCTTTCCCACATAGGGTAAATAAATAAGACCCGGAGAAGGATTCCCAGATCAGGAATGTCTAGCAATGAGGAAAAAGATGCTACATGAACCACAATCCAAACCTGGGCATATAAGAGCCAATCAAGAAATACATGTTACCTAACACACAAATAATACCTGGGGTGTGATGATATTCCACATTACATACAGATTTTTACTAGTGTGATAATAAATCATGCACAAACATTACCCAGGGTGTGATAATATACACCACGCACAGATGTTTCCTGGGCTGTAATAATGCACCACCTATAGATAGTAACCAAGGTGTAAATAATTACCATATACCCAGGGTGTGATGGTATACCACATACAGAGATTTTGCCCAGGGTGTGAGATTAAGTGGATTCAAACATGCTTGGGACAAGCATAGATCTATAGTCAGGTTAAAAAATTGTTTTAAAAAAATACTATATATGTATAAACATATATACAGTATCTCACAAAAGTGAGTAAACCCTACACATTTTTGTAAATATTTTATTATATCTTTTCATGTGACAACACTGAAGAAATGACACTTTGCTACAATGTAAAGTAGTGAGTGTACAACTTGTATTATAGTGTAAGTTTGCTGTCCCCTCAAAATAACTCAACACACAGCCATTAATGTCTAAACCGCTGGCAACAAAAGTGAGTACACCCCCTAAGTGAAAATATCCAAATTGGGCCCAATTAGCCATTTCCCCTCCCCTGTGTCATGTGACTCGTTAGTGTCACAAGGTCTCAGGTGTGAATGGGGAGCAGATGTGTTAAATTTGGTGTTATCGCTCTCACTCTCTCATACTGGTCACTGGAAGTTCAACAAGGCACCCAGGCAAAGAACTCTCTGAGGATCTGAAAAAAGAATTGTTGCTCTACATAAAGATGGCCTGAGCTATAAGAAGATCGCCAAGACCCTGAAACGGAGCTGCAGCACAGTGACCAAGACCATACAGCGGTTTAACAGGACAGGTTCCACTCAGAATAGGCCTCGTCATGGTCAACCAAAGAGGTTGAGTGCACGTGCTCAGCGTCATATCCAGAGGTTGTCTTTGGAAAATAGACGTATGAGTGCTGCCAGCATTGCTGCAGAGGTTGAAGGCTGTGGGGTCAGCCTGTCAGTGCTCAGACCATACACTGCACACTGCATCAAATTGGTCTGCATGGCTGTCGTACCAGAAGGAAGCCTCTTATAACGATGATGCACAAGAAAGCTCGCAAACAGTTTGCTGAAGATAAGCAGACTAAGGACATGGATTACTGGAACCATGTCCTGTGGTCTGATGAGACCAAGATAAACTTATTTGGTTCAGATGGTGTCAAGCGTGTGTTGCGGCAACCAGGTGAGGAATACAGTCAAGCATGGGGGTGGGAGTATCATGGTCTGTGGCTGTATGAGTGCTGCCGGCACTGGGGAGCTACAGTTCATTGAGGGAACCATGTATGCCAACATGTACTGTGACATACTGAAGCAGAGCATGATCCCCTCCCTTCAGAGACTGGGCCGTGGGGCAGTATTCCAACATGATAACAACCCCAAACACACCTCCAAACCACTGCTTGGCTAATGAAAATGAGGGTAAAGGTGATGAATTAGCCAAGCATGTCTCCAGGCCTAAACCCTATTAAACATCTGCGGGGCATCCTCAAATGAGAGGTAGAGGAGAGAAAGGTCTCTAACATCCACCAGCTCCATGATATCGTCATGGAGGAGTGGACGAGGACTCCAGTGGCAACCTGTGAAGCTCTGGTGAACTAGAGGGTTAAGGCAGTGCAGTTTCACTTAGGGGTGTATTCACTTTTGTTGCCAGAGGTTTAGACATTAATGGCTGTGTGTTGAGTTATTTTTGAGGGGACAGCAAATTTACACTGTTATACAAGCTGTACACTCAATACTTTCCATTGTAGCAAAGTGTCATTTCTTCAGTGTTGTCACATGAAAAGATATAATAAAATATTTACAAAAATGTGAGGGGTGTACTCACTTTTGTGAGATACTGTACATATATATATAAACTGTAATAACTGTATACATATACTTATTCTATTCTATTAATTCTATATATGCACAGTATAAAAAAAATGGGGCAGACATGATGAACCACTTGGTCTTTATTCTGCTGTCACTTTTCTATGTTCCTTTTTACCTGGGGTGTGATAATATACAATGGACAGAGATATTTCCTGGGGTGTGATAATAAACAATGTTCAGATATTTAACAGAATGTGATAATATAGCATGTAAAGAGATATTACCTGGAGTGCGGTAATGTACTACAAAATAAATATTATCTGGGATGTGAAAATAAACTACGTATATACAGTATCTCACAAAAGTGACACAAATCTCACATTTTTGTAAATATTTTATTATATTTTTTCATGTGACAACACTGAAGGAATGACGTTTTGCTACAATGAAAAGTAGTGAGTGTACAGCTTGTATAACAGGAGTAAATTTGCTGTGCCCTCAAAATAACTCAACACACAGCCATTAATGTCTAAACCGCTGGCAACAAAAGTGAGTACACCCCTAAGTGAAAATGTCCAAATTGGGCCCAATTAGCCATTTTCCCTCACCGGTGTCATGTGACTCATTAGTGTTACAAGGTCTCAGGTGTGAATGGGGAGCAGGTGTGTTAAATTTGGTGTTATCGCTCTCACTCTCTCATATTGGTCACTGGAAGTTCAACATGGCACTTCATGGCAAAGAACTCTCTGAGGATCTGAAAAAAAGAATGGTTGCCCTACATACAGATGGCCTAGGCTATAAGAAGATTGCCAAGACCCTAAACTGAGCTGCAGCATGGTGGCCAAGACTATACAGCAATTTAACAGGACAGGTTCCACTTAGAACAGGCCTCGCTATGGTCAACCAAAGAACTTGAATGAATATGCTCAGCATCATATCCAGAGGTTGTCTTTAGGAAATAGATGTATGAGTGCTGCCAGCAATGCTGCAGAGGTTGAAGGGGTGGGGGGGTTAGCCTGTCAGTGATCAGACCATACGCCGCACACTGCATCAAATTGGTTTGCATGGCTGTCATCCCAGAAGGAAACCTCTTCTAAAGATGATGCCCAAGAAAGCATGCAAACAGTTTGCTGAAGACAAGCAGACTGAGGACATGGATTACTGGAACCTGTCCTATGGTCTGATGAGACCAAGATAAACTTATTTGGTTCAGATGGCGTCAATCATGTGTGGCGGCAACCAGGTGAGAAGTACAAAGACAAGTGTGTCTTGCCTACAGTCAAGCATGGTGGTGGGAGTGTCATTGTCTGGGGCTGCATGAGTGTTGCCGGCACTGGGCAGCTACAGTTCATTGAGGGAACCATGAATGTCAACATGTACTGTGACATACTGAAGTAGAGCATGAGCCCCTCCCTTCGGAGACTGGGCCGCAGGGCAGTATTCCAACATGATAACGACCCCAAAAACACCGCCAAGACGACCACTGCATTGCTAAAGAAGCTGAGGATAAAGGTGATGGACAGGCCAAGCATGTCTCCAGACCTAAACCCTATTGAGCATCTGTGGAGCATCTTCAAACGGAAGGTGGAGGAGCGCAAGGTCTCTAACATCCACCAGCTCTGTGATGTCGTCATGGAGGAGTGGAAGAGGACTCCAGTGGCAACCTGTGAAGCTCTGGTGAACTCCATGCCCAAGAGGGTTAAGGCAGTGCTGGAAAATAATGGTGGCCACAAAAAATATTGAGACTTTGGGCCCAATTTGGCCATTTTACCATAGGGGTGTACTCACTTTTGTTGTCAGCGGTTTAGACATTAATGGCTGTGTGTTGAGTTATTTTGAGGGGACAGCAAATTTACACTGTTATACAAGCTGTACACTCACTACTTTACATTGTAGCAAAGTGCAAATTCTTCAGTGTTGTCACATGGAAATGTATAATAAAATATTTACAAAAATGTGAGGGGTGTACTCACTTTTGAGAGATACTGTATATTACACTGGAATGTGATAATAAATCACATACATAGAGGGGTGATAATATACCATGTACAAAGATATACCTAGAATGTGATACTATACCAAGAAAAGAGATATTGCTCAAGATATTATAATATATAACAGTCAGAGATATTAACTGAGTTATAATAGTATACCATGGAGATAATACCCTACAGTGTGATAATATACCATGTACGAAAATATTACTTGAAGTGTGATAATATACCACAAACAAAGGTATTACCCAGAGTGGCATAATATGGCAAATACAGAGCTATTGCCTGAGGTGTGATAATTGTGTGCAGTCCATTGATAAATTGGAGTGCACATATTTGGTCATTATGAATTGGTTAAGGATCTAGGAGAATGCTTTATTTAGTGATTTAAAAACATTTTAAAGGATTTGTGGATTCTAACAAGTTTGTCCGACCAAGTGAATTTTCATGTGTGGGCAAACAATTTACTTATTTTTAGTACATACTGTATATCATTAGTAATAGTATAACTATTATTATAGCCCTGACCTGAGGCCTCTTTAATTCGAAGATGCTCAACCCGAGCCTGGGCCGGGACAAGGGGTGGGCAGAGGGTGCGGCTGCCCTGGGCGCAGCGTGTATTGTAGGGATGGGGGCGCCGCAAGTTCCTTCTACTATAAGGCTGACAGGACTAGTGACAGCTGCATCACTGCTTCTGTCAGCCCAGCACTGGAAGTGGCAAGGAGAGGAGGAGAGAGCCGGGAGGAGGTGCGGGCCTCCTCCTCATAAGCTCACACATAATGAAGGGGGGCGCAACTTGGCATCTTTGCCCTGGGAACTGGATGATCTTGTGCCGGCACTGACCCAAGCATTTTTACAGCCTGCCTCTCCTCTGCAATGCTGATAGGCAGGGCCGGCCCTACCATGGGACCAAGTGGGACCATGGTCCCAGGCGGCAGTTCAAGAGGAGCGGCACTTTGCCGCCCCGCTCCTTTCCCCTTTATTTTACTATGCCGCTTATCACGCTGACACTGCGGGAGGGCGGGGGTTGGGCAGCGGCGCCGCCGCTGCTGCTGCCATCTACGGCACTGCAGAGCGCTCGCTGCCATGCCCGCCCATCCTGTCGTCGCCGCCGCGGCGACGGGTTGGGGGCGGGAGGGCGTCACAGTCGCACTATTCGCCGTATCATTTTATTTCCCCTTTCCTCGCCCCGCCGTTTCACGGCGAGGAGAACTTGACGGCGGACCCTGGTACCAGGGTGAACCAGGGTACCATCCCGGCCGGGACGGATAGTCGTAACGTCTCCTCTCCGTCCGACATTTTTACGAACCCAGTCACGGCCGTGTTCTAGTAGGTCAAGGGTCCCGTTTCTACGGTTCAACGCGGGGGGAAGTAATACACACTCGAAT
>BLSH010370812.1:778051-794586 GCA_018402905.1 Glandirana rugosa | reverse complement strand
ACATTACCTGCACTGCTATCACAGACCCTTCCATACACTATCAACTGTCACATTACCTGCACTGCTATCACAGACATACCCTTCCATACACTATCAACTGTCACATTACTTGCACTGCTATCACAGACAGACCCTTCCATACACTATCAACTGTCACATTACTTGCACTGCTATCACAGACATACCCTTCCATACACTATCAACTGTCACATTACCTGCACTGCTATCACAGACCCTTCCATACACCATCAACTGTCACATTACCTGCACTGCTATCACAGACCCTTCCATACACTATCAACTGTCACATTACTTGCACTGCTATCATAGACAGACCCTTCCATACACTATCAACTGTCACATTACCTGCACTGCTATCACAGACAGACCCTTCCATATGAAAGGACACGTTATTTAGATGGACCTTCCCAAACATTAATATGAAGTGTCACATGACCTACACTGTCACTACAGATAGCCCCTCCCACACACTGATAATGGAGTTTTCACAACACTTCTTCTCCCTCTGATGTCAGTGCTGCCATAGTATAAACCTCATCTGAGGAGCATTCCTTATTTGAGGACCCCACAGATCCCCTTTGGTCTAAATTCTCAGACGGTCCCATTCGGCATTCACAGTGATTCATCTACATATAATGTTGTTTAATTTCTGGGTTACAATGTAACCTCCATATTGTTCTCCGCCTCCACTGGGATGTGAGCGCCTTTACCCCCAGATGTTCTGGGCTATAAGGGGGCCGACAGCCATGAATAACACAAGCAGCTTTTATATGAAAAGGCCAATATGGTTTGAATTGATTGAGAACATCCCGGTCAGTCTGACATATTTTCTCTCTTCATAGAAATTCTTTGCGAGGAATGGCAGAAAAGGTTCGCTGGAAGGTAACGCATATGTTTGCCATCCTCGGACACATATAGGAACCAGATGGCGGAATAGCTAGGAAAATATACCCCGTATAACACCCTGACTTATATTAAATGCTCTTCAATAAAAGGCTGGGACACCTCTTTCCAGCACCGTCCGCAGCCATTATTACGCCCGGACTGAAACGTTTTCTACTTATGTGTATAGAAAATAAATTGTAGAGGCCTTGCCGGGCTGCTTCTCATTACCGTCTACAATAGAAGCAGCTCTGCTAAATTAAAAGAGCCGTAATGAGTGATTTCTGCAACCTGCACCATGCTGCTCATCTGGCTTTCATTTAGCCCGCTTTAAAGAAGAATTATTAGATTCAAATGGTCATATTTATATTAGCTGGATATTGGATGGGTTGTCATGGTGTGAACCTGCCGGGAGAATCGCCCTTTAACAGTCCGCTCCACATTCCAGAACTATGTGATATTTGGTGATGGATGTCATAGTGCAGAAAAAATACATATAATCCCTGCAACCAATTCTCCTGTGTCTTCAAGACCACAATGTTGAGATTTCCCCACAGCAGTTTGAGTCTTTGCCCCACCCATAACAATTAAATTCCCCTGCACTAGTTTGTGTCTCTGCCCCTCCCACAATGGTGAGATTTCCAGTAGTTTGTGTCTCTGCCCCTCCCACAATGGTGAGATTTCCAGTAGTTTGTGTCTCTGCCCCTCCCACAATGGTGAGATTTCCAGTAGTTTGTGTGTCTGCCCCTCCCACAATGGTGAGATTTCCAGTAGTTTGTGTCTCTGCCCCTCCCACAATGGTGAGATTTCCAGTAGTTTGTGTCTCTGCCCCTCCCACAATGGTGAGATTTCCAGTAGTTTGTGTGTCTGCCCCTCCCACAATGGTGAGATTTCCAGTAGTTTGTCTCTGCCCCTCCCACAATGGTGAGACTTCCTTGCAGTAGTTTGTGTCTCTGCCCCTCCCACAATGGGGAGATTTCCTGCAGTAGTTTGTGTCTCTGCCCCTCCCACAATGGTGAGATTTCCTGCAGTTTGTGTCTCTGCCACTCCCACAATGGTGATATTTCCAGTAGTTTGTGTCTCTGCTCCTCCCACAATGGTGAGATTTCCAGTAGTTTTTATCTGCTCCTCCCACAATGGTGAGATTTACAGTAGTTTTTCTCTGCCCCTCCCACAATGGTGAGACTTCCTTGCAGTAGTTTGTGTCTCTGCCCCTCCCACAATGGGGAGATTTCCTGCAGTAGTTTGTGTCTCTGCCCCTCCCACAATGGTGAGATTCCTGCAGTAGTTTGTGTCTCTGCCCCTCCCACAATGGTGAGATTTCCTGCAGTAGTTTGTGTCTCTGCCCCTCCCACAATGTTGCACTTTCCAGTAGTTTGTGCCTCTGCCCCTCCCACAATGGTAAGAATTCCATTAGTTTGTGTCTCTGCCCCTCCCACAATGGTGAGATTTCCAGTAGTTTGTGTCTCTGCCCCTCCCACAGCGGTGAGGTCAGAATCGTATCAGAACAGAACGTTGCACAGCACAGTTTTTACACAACATCCTCCCCCATATTCTCGGTCTTGCTCTCCTCCCACAGGCATAGCTGACTTTCTGCCTCCTGTTAATTTGCTTGTTATTTAATAATAGGGATGGGACATGATATCCCGAGCAGGGAAATTGTTTGGTCTACAGTGTGGGGTGAAAAGGTTTCCTGAGCGGAGAGGTAATCTGCTTCATACTGCCAGGTGATCGGAATTCATCTTATCCCTCCTAGCAGAAGCTGGATGATCTGGGGGGAGGTTGTGATGACTGTGTACACCTTGTTTCTGCATGATTTTATATTCTAATAAAAATAAATAAAATAAACCTGACTCACTAAATTGTTACCACACCTATGACATCATAGGTGAAATATTTAACAGATGCACTAGGTTTTTAGATTGTGAATATGCATGCAATAAATGCACCTATGCCCGAAGATTGCGTGAAAGATTAGCATCTGATTCTCCATCTTGGATGCCACAACCCTTTGAAAGTATCTTGTTAATCACAAGGGTCAGCATCAAACTCCTTTCATTGGGCCATTTTTGGATATTTGATCAAATCACTTCTTTGAGTCCCAAATGAATTAATCCGCATGGTAACAACCTTTTCCTGCCCGATTGTCACCTATCTATAGGGAGAAGATGCTCGAAGGTTTCTGAGACAAACACTTGTATTTCCTGTATAATGCAGATTCGTATTCAGAGAATAAATGGAAAGTTTGATTTATTGGTATGTGACGGGGCAATGGAAATATTCCAGAATGAACCGCAATTACTGACTCTCTGCCTTACAGAGAAAAGAAAATAAATCAGCTCTCATATGCCCGTCTCCTAGGATTTTCCATTTACATTAGTGATTATCACTTCCAGGGGTAATTGCTGGATTTACTGAATTGTGATCTCCAACCAGAGACAGATGAGGAAACCGCGGTCATCTTCGATCCTTTGAATGCCAATAATGCAGTTTCTGCACATTTGCACACAGCTCTCGCCAGGTGTGTGCACTGAGAGTGGGGCTGATTTACTCAAATATATGCTCATAGGATCTCATGCATTCATCCCGTGTGAACAAGCAAATTGTATGCTCACAGAATTTCCAATGTGTCCCGCAATGTGCACAAATGCACTCAAGTTACAGTATGTGTATACACACAATGTGCTAACAAGTATGGTTTGCATTAAAATGTACACTCCAATGTACCAACGTACATCATCTAAAGCCTCGTACACACGCTTAGATTTTCCGACGACCGAACATCCGTTTTTTGTTGGATGCTTGTCTCATGTCGAAAGTGAAGAGATTACTAACCATACGAAAATTTTCGTATGATTGAATTCAAAGTCAGAAGTGACGTAATGTATTGAATAGCTTTGTATGTATTTTTTCGTTTCTAAGCATGCATAGTCTTGCTCCTACGATTTTTTTTTCTGACGAAAACCGTCCTAATGATATGAAAATCAGACATTGAATTGACATACGAAAAAAAATATATAGTCTGCACATCCAGCTTTTGTCTTCCGAAAAATCTAAATCGGCTTTTGAAAGGACCTTTATAACATTAAGAATTTCAGACAATTGGTCGTCGTATAAAAATTCCCATATGAAATTTGCATCGTGTGTACAGGCCTTTAGTCAGCCTTTTTCAACCAGGGTGCCAGGGCACTCTGGGGTGCCTTGAGGTTTCTTCAGGGGTGCCTTGGCAAAATGCCTAAAAATTGCCCCAAAATTGTATACAAGTCAGGGGGTGGATGAAGCCTTTTAGTTACACAAAGCCACAGGTTTTCATTGTGCACCATTACAACCTTCCTGACCCTCCCTTTCTCCTCTCTGTCAGCACTGGGGTCACATTAGTTGAGTGATGGAGAAAAACTAAGGAAGAAGAGAAACATTGGAACACTAGTCAGTACCAGTGTGCAAAAGTGTATTGCATTTGGAAGAATAAATCGCCTCTAACGTTGGATGTGCTATGTGTGTGGATGTTGATGTATTATTTAAAGCTAATAGAATATTTTTTTTACATTTTAGAATGGGGTGCCTTGAGATTGTCCATAATTTTACAGAGATTGTCCATCATTTTAGAGGCTGCCTTGATTGAAAAAAAGGTTGAGAAACACTGATCTTAGTTGCAGAGCACCTAAAATAAATGTGTTTTTGGGTCTCTTTTGGGCTGTTAGTGTTTGTTAATGCACATATCATGTGGGATTAAAACTGCATTAAAATGGAATTCTAGGTTGAAGCTGGGTTCACACCTATGTGAATTGGATGTGGATCTCTCCACATCCAATTTGCATGACAGGAGACTGTGACCAGCTCTTTATGGTGCCGGTTCACACATCTCCATGGTGACTCCGGAGCGGCTTGCACAGGAGTCCTGTGCATCTTTGACTCAGTTTCAGGGCTGAAATCAGCCAAAAATTCGGGCCTGATTCGTCCCTGAAACGGAGAACAGGGATGCACCGTACCCCTGCTGCCATCCACATCTGGCAGTAGTGTGAACCCAGCCTAATACTGGCCATACATTATGCAGTTCTCTTTCCTTCAACAACATGTTAACGTCCTCTATGCTCTAAACAGTCCTGAAATGGCCCTATGGGCCAGATGTATAGACAACGTCCTCCTACTATAGCAGGGCCCCCGTGAGGCACTTGAGGAATTTTTTATTGTCCTGAATGATAATAACAGGGGCATTTCCATCACTTTCACTATGAGTCAGACGGATATGGTGTTTTAGATCTCTCCATTTATATTGATAATGGATTAATAGGCACAAGAACACACTTTAAGGCAACGGACCGTAACGGGTACATACCCAGGGACAGCTGCCACTTTAAACCATGGCTTGATTCCGTGCCACGTAGTCAGATGGTCCGTCTTAGACGCAATTGTACCTTGAAAGAGGATTTCCTTCTTCAGGCAAAATCCCTCAAATTTAAACTTGTCGCTAAGGGTTACAATTCGGTTGATATAGATAAGGAAATATTGAGAGCTACTGATCTGGATAGGAGCTTATTACTAGCAGAAAGGCAGGGGTCTAGCCATTCTTGGGATGATACCTTTAAATGGGCCTTTATGACTACGTTTTTGTATGAGCATAAGATCATTAGGAACATCTTGCATAAGCATTGGGATATACTGAAAAGTGACCAGGTGTTTGGACCTGTTTTACCGGATAAGGCCAAAATCATCTACCGTGGAGCTGCCTCCATAAGAAATCAAGTCGCTCCCAATATTGTTGACCCTCCCAGTGTACCATCTTTTTTTAGAAATATGAAAGGCTACTTTCCGTGCAGGAGGTGCAGGGTTTGTCAATATAATGCTTGCCAACTTAGGAGTATTCAATCTTTCACTTCTGCTGTCACCAACCGTTCCTACCCTGAAACATTTCACCACGTGCACAACTAAACACGTTGTATACCTTATCACTTGCCCGTGCAAGAAGCAGTATATAGGTAGAACCATTCGCCCCTTTTGCGTCTGGGTTAATGAACATATCACGGGTATCATTAAAGGCTCTACCAAACACACGGTCCCAAAACATTACTTAAAATACCACGACAGAGACCCGTCAGGGACAACTTTTTCCATCATTGACAAGTATGAGCCCCCCTGGAGGGCGCAAAAACTAGGGGCGTATCACGTCTGGAAACATACTGGATTTTTGAGTTAAAATCTTATTGGCCATTGGGAATCAATGTGGACTGGGACGTTAACGCCTTTATTAATCAGGCCTAACGTTTCAGTCCCGGGGATCCCAAACCTTTTCCAGTCTTCTGTGAAAATTTGTTTCCAATGTCTCTTATGAATCTCAAGTTGCTTTTTATGTGTAATAATTGTGGGGTGTATTTAATAATTTTCCAGCTTACGGTGCAATTTTATGGTATAATTGTGCCCATTTTTGGTGGGATATTATTCTCACCTAATTTTCGATCCAAATATCTTTTTACATAACTATTGTTTTATATTGATCATATCTTAGTTTTAAAATGTGCTTTAGAAGTTGTATATAAATGTATATTTCTCCTTTAATAGTTTGCCTGTTGTGGTGTCTTAAGTGTCTCCACACTATGTATATTGTATCGCTGCTCGTTTCGGAGGTATGAACATGCACTGCATAATTCGTCCACTATTTTGTATGCAATATGCAGACGGCGGTCTGCTACGCTGTCCGTGATGACGTTTCAGCTGTGTTTCCTGGATAGCGGTGGACGCTGTGCAGTGTCTCTGCCCACAATGCCGAGCCTCTTCTCATCAAATGATGTGAAGTGACGCTGGTGATGTGACCCCGCTGTTGAATCATAGGGGTTACTCCTCTGAGCGTTCCTTTCTTCTAATTGATGTGAGGCATTGTTAAAGATGTTTAGCGATCTGCTGCTAGTTATATTTTGGCACAAGTTTTAATTTTTCATTTTAATGTATGGAGTTTCGTTTTATTATTTGATACACAGTGGACATGCCGGAAGTGTCCTTGGTTAGATGCCGTTGTGTACCAATCACTTTTTATATTATATCATCTGGCCATCCCATTGTGGGTTTGACCAATGAGTATGATCTATGTATAAACTGGGATTGAGGCTTGGAACTCATTCTGGGTTTGACACCTGACAGGATCCATGTGATCACAAACAGGATGTGAGGTATCCCTGATCGGGTTTGACCAATGAGTATGACCTATGTATAAACTGGGATTGAGGCTTGGAACTCACTCTGGGTTTGACACCTGACAGGATCCATGTGATCACAAACAGGATGTGAGGTATCCCTAATCGGATGATCTCTTGTCCAATTATCTTTTAGATTGCTAAACTTTGGTAACCTTAATGGGTGTCTGACCAATGAGAGTGTTCCTGATTCAAACTGAAAGTGAGGCTTGGAACTCACTCTGAAGCCAACACTGGATGGTACCCATGTGATTGTCTAATTATGGGATATCTCTTGAAAGTCTATTTATACAGTGCAGTGGGGGTAATCTGCTTACACCCCTGTAGAAGTCTTGTGAGATGAAACGCGTCGGATGACGTGAGCCTGCTCTGTACCATTGCGCAATTTATGGTTTATATGTGGAATTCCATTTGTGAACATTTTTATACTGGAGCATGTAAGTGCAAAGTTTGTAAATAAAGTGATTATTATTTAAAAGGTATCATGCTATGTAGCTCCTTTTGTTTTTGACGAGGCATTGGAATACCCTTCAAAGTCTATCTATGACCAAGAGGTTTTTGATGCGGATGTCCGTGTCCATATTGGATGGTGATGTGAAGGATACAGTCCGAGTGTACCCCCTAGAGGAAGAATCGTTATCCTGGGAATTTTGATGGTGGCCCTTTGGATGGGTCCTGGTGGATATATATGCTGTTTACCCAGTTATAGCTGGTAAGCATACCTTGTATTTCTCCTGGTGGTGGTGACACTGCATGTGGATGATAATTTGCTTCCTCTCTTTATCACTGGGTTGATACCTCTAATTTCTGGATTACTGCACTATATGAACAGTCTTCATCTGATTGAATAGAGCAATTTTCCGAAACAATATGAACACATATTCACTCACTGAATTTATGGAGTCTTGGACTTAATTTCATGCTTGAGGGTTCTGTTGCACTATATGTTATATATGAATATTGAACAACTTATAATATTCACATATTTTTTGTTGTATTTTATGTTATATAAATTTTGATCAAGATTCACATACTTTTTAGGATTATTCACATTGGATTAGCGCTGCACTATTTTCAATCTGAAGGAAAAAAATTGCTTGAATTCCCCATCGACGCTGAATCCCTACCGCTGCGCTATTGTATTCTGACAGCAACAGGTTTCTCAGCCATCAGAATACAATGATCACTGCCAGCGGCTAAAAAATCTGACTTTCTGGTAGGACTCAAGTCTCTATAGATTGGCTTTAGTACAACCAGCCTGCCCATAGATGAATCGACATTCGGTCTGTTCCTGCTGACCTGGACAAATTGGATGGACAGCTTAAAGTAAGGTGACCAGATTTTAAAATGAAACTCAGGGATATGTTTTGTTTTTTATTGGCAAATAGTGAACTGTTTTATAAGCATATTTTCCTCAAATGATACAAGTGTATGTGGTATGTGTTTATGGAATGATTGTATTATATATATACACGTTATTTCTGGAAATCATTTCATACCAGCCCCATAGCATTATTATACCAGCCCAACCGCATAACGCCATTATTTTCTTGTTCATAAAAGGGAAAACCATGCATTTTAAAGCCCATTTGAAAAGTATATTATACTCATCAGTGCTCATCAGCTCAGCCTCATCAGTGCCCATCAGTGCAGACTCACCAGTGCCAATCAATGCAGTCTCACCAGTGATCATCAATGCAGCCTGATCAGTGCCCATCAAATGCAGCTTCTTCAGTGTATATCAATGCTGCCTCATCAGTGCCCATCAGCGCAGCCTCACCAGTGCCATTCAGTTCAGCTTCACCACTGCCCAATAATGCAGCCTCACCAGTGCCCATCAGTGCAGCCCCACCAGTGCCCATCAATGCAGCCTCACCATTGCCCATCATTGCAGCCATATCAGTGCCCATCAGCTCAGCCTCATCAGTACCCATCAGTGCAGTCTCACCAGTGCCCATCAATGCAGCCTCACCAGTGCCATTCAATGCAGGCTCATCAGTGCCCATCAGTGCAGTCTCACCAGTGTCCATCAATGCAGCCTCACCAGTGCCCATCAGCTCAGCCTGGTCAGTGCCCATCAATGCAACTTTACCAGTGTCCATCAATGCAGCCTGTTCAGTACCCATCAATGCAGCATTTTCAGTGCCCATCAATGCAGTCTGTTCAGTGCCCATCAGCTCAGCCTGTTCAGCGCCCATCAGCTCAGCCTGTACAGTGCCCATCAGCTCAGCCTGTACAGTGCCCATCAGCTCAGCCTGTTCAGTGTCCATCAGCTCAGCCTGTTCAGAACCCATCAGCTCAACCTGTACAGTGCCCATCAGCTCAGCCTGTACAGTGCCCATCAGCTCAGCCTGTACAGTGCCCATCAGCTCAGCCTGTACAGTGCCCATCAATGCAGCCTATTCCGTGCCCATAAACGCAGCCTGTTCCTGGCCCAGCAGCTCAGCCTATTCCATGTCCATAAATGCAGCCTATTTCATTCCCATAAATGCAGCCTGTTCTGTGCCCAACAGCTCAGCCTGATCAGTGCCCATAAATGTAGCCTGCTCCATATCCAGCAGCTCAGCCTGTCCCATGCCCATAAATGCAGCCTGTTCCATGCCCAGCAGCTCAGCCTGATCAGTGCCCATGAATGAAGCCTGTTCTGTGCCCAGCAACTCCGTCTGTTCCATGCCCATGAATCCAACCTGTTCCTTGCCCAGCAGCTAAGCCTGACCAGTGCCCATAAATGCAGCCTGTTCTGTGCCCAGCAGCTTAGCCTTACCTAGAGGAGAGGAGATGGATTATACAGATCGGGGATCTCCTCTTTACCCCGCATGGCCGCTGTCCTCAGACGAAGTCCCGCCTCCTATGATAGACATCACGGTGTGCTGCCTATCATAGGAGTCAGCCCAGGAGGTGGAACTTCGTCTGACAGCCGGGTAAGCGGGAGCAGTGCCCTCACAAGGGTTGCTGTCACCTGGTGCGGTAAAGCATGGTGTAACCAACCCCTCTCCTATTTTTGGGCCAGCAGCACGGCCAGTAGCCCAGCATTGGAGCTCGTTGGCATGTGTTGCGGCGGTCATTAAGGCCTGGAGGATAGCAGGTTAGACACTTTACAATTGCTCAGTCCCTAGGAGCAGTAATGGATAATGACCCACAGGCCCTCTTACCAGACCCAGCAAATTGCAACAATGATCCCTCCAGTTGGACGTTCGCTCACTCTGGGTTGCCCAGGGTGACTCTGGTCAGTAGTGTAGCATGTCTGTACCCTGGCAGTGGCTCAGTCTTTCTCTCTCTGGTGGTGCTGGGCAGCAGCATGTGTCTCTCTCTGGTGGTACTGGGCAGCAGCATGGCCATCCTTCTGGTGGTGCTAGGCAGCAGCATGGCCCTCTCTCTGGTGGTGCTAGGCAGCAGCATGGCCCTCTATCTGGTGGCACTGGGCAGCTGCGTGGCTCCCTCTCTGATGGCACTGGGCAGCGGCGTGGCTCCCTCTCTGGTGGCACTGGGCAGCGGCGTGCCTTTCTCTCTCTGGTGGTGCTGGGAAGTCTGGCTCCCTCTTTGGAGGTGCGGGTACAGCATGACATTCTCTATCTCTGGTGGTGCGGGTACAGCGTTGCTCTCTCTCTTGTGGTGTGGGTACAGCATGGCGCTCTCTGGTGGTGCGGGTACAGCGTTGCTCTCTCTCTGGTGGTGCGTGTACAGCATGGCGCTCTCTCAGGTGGTGCAGGTACATTGTGGCGCTCTCTCTCTGGTGGTGCAGGTACAGCTTGGCGCCCTCTCTCTGCTGGTGCAGGTACAGCGTGGCGCTCTCTCTCTGGCTTCCCCCAGCACTGTCTTCTCTTTGTTCTGTAGCAGTCACTCAGCTTCTTCTTGGGTTCCAGGCTTTCAATCTTTCCCCTAGCAGAGTGCATGCTGACAATCTTCTAGGACTACATGTCCCATGATTCTCCCCTAGCCTAGCCTCTTCTGATTTGCCGTCCGCTGTGGCCAATGGGGAGGGAAGCAAACTGGCACCAAGCTGGGTGGCAAACAAGATGAGAGCCGCTATCTCTTCTTCACTGCTGCTGACAGGAGAGAGGGTGGAGGCGAGCGGGGGATATACGCTGACAACCCATGGCTCGCCTCTCCCCTGTCACAGTGTGGCCGCTTGTCCCGGGGGGGACTGAGCTGGAAAAGAGCTTCACTGGCGGTGCGGGCTGCAGCCCCCCCCCCCCATAGCGACTCCACTGAGCGGGAGATCCCCGCTCTGTATAATCCGGCGGCACTCTCGCCCCTCCCCATTCGAGACAGACCAGCTGGACTTAACGGCGGATGGGAGGGGCACCACCGCCCTGGATGGACATTTCACAGTCAAATGTAGAGTTAGAGTATGGTGACCAGACATCCCCGGGCCTGCAAAGCGGGCACAAAACTGGGGACAGATTTCCTCCAGGGAGAGTGTGCTCAATCTGGGGACTGCCCCCCTAGCTTAAAGTGTTACTAATTAGTAACTTCTTTTGCTCTGGCCAGGGAGCTCAATGAGAGTAATCTTCACCTGTAGGGCCAGCTGGTTTTATTAGCCCATTCATCTTGTATAGACTACCTTCTTTTCTGAAGATCCATTTGGCAATTTGTTCCAGGAGACTTCTTTTTTCAAGTGGTTATACTAATTGTTGGGGTCTCTATGGAGCCCAATTGTAGCTACTGCAATGCGTGCACTTTCCTCAGGGACTAAAGACAAATGTGAATCTACTTTATGTGCAAATATTTACAGGCAGCACAGAGAGGATGTAGTGTGGGGTGTCTACTCTGCCTGATCTTGACTGACAGCTAACCTGTCATTGGCACACATGCACAGTACAGTATCTGGAAGATTAATTGTATTTAACCACTTCAGCCCCGGAAGGATTTCCCACTGTAGGACCAGAGCACTTTTTGCGATTCGGCACTGCGTCGCTTTAACTGACAATTGCACGGTCATGTGACGTTGTACACAAACGATATTGACGTCCTTTTTTCCCAAAAATAGAGCTTTCTTTTGGTGGTATTTGATCCCCTCTGCGTCACTGATCACCACTATTAACAAAAAAAGAGTGACAATTTTGAAAAAAAAAACAATATTTTTTACTTTTTGCTATAATACATATCCAAAAAAAATATATATATATTCATCAGTTTTGACCGATATATATTCTTCCTCATATTTGTGGTAAAAAAAATTGCGATCAGCGTTTATTGATTGGTTTGCGCAAAAGTTGCCACGTTTACTACCATGTGAATTAATTTATAGCGTTTTTACTATATATTTTTTTCTTACAAGTAGTGATGGCGATCTGCGATTTTTATCAGGACTGCGATATTGCAGCCTACATGTCGGACATTTTTGGCACTTTTTTGGGACCAATGACATTTATACAGCGATCAGAAATTTAAATAGCCACGGATTACTGTATAAATGTCATTGGCAGCGAAGGGGTTAAACTGCAGGGGGAGATCTAGGGGTTAACAGTGTTCCCTAGGCGTGTTCTAACTGTGAGGGGGGCTGAGCTGCCAGGGGCACCAGAGATCTAACTGATCCCAGTGACAGGGATCAGTAGATCTCTTACATGCCGCCTGACAGAGCGGGGAACCGCTGTGTTTAGATCGACGGCTCCCCGTTTTTCTTCTGTGCCAGGCGATCTCGGCTCGCCGACGGACATTGAGTCTGCCCAACCCGTGGTGGGCACGAGAGCGTGCTGCCACGCTCCCGCCTACTAGCCGTGCACGCGTGAGCCGCCATTTATAGACGGCGATTCGCGCTATCCAGCCACTCTGCAGCAGTAAATGTATGCGAGCCAGTCAGGAACTGGTTAAAGTGGTTCTAAAGCCTAAAGTTTTTTGTTTACCTTAATGCATTCTATGTATTAGGGTAAAAAACATTCTGTGCTGCAGGATCCACCCAGCCCTCCCTGTTTTCTTATCTGAGCCTCATCTGATCCAGCGATGTGCACGAGAGCAGCAGCTCTTGCCGCTGTCTCCCTCTTCATTGGGCAGATTTGTAGCAGTGGCAGCCATTGGCTCCTGCTGCTGTCAATCAAATACTGTGACAAGGGAGCGGAAGATGGGGCTGAGTCACCCAGTCTGTGTCAATAGATGCAGACCGGGTGGCTCAGGAGCGAGCATGCATAGGGAGAGGCCTGGAGCACCGGCAGGGGGGCCCCAGAAAATAGGATTGGGGCTGCTGTGTGCAAAACCATTACACAGAGCAAGTAAGTATAACATGTTTGTTTAGTGTTAGAAAAAAATTAAGGTTTAACCCCTTGGCACTGGCTACCGCCAGCCCTTTAAGGGATTTGCTATGCCGAGGGGTGGGGCTTATGGGCACGTGACTGCTGTGATTGGCTGTCACATGATCAGAAAAGTCCCCATCACAAACAGCATCCGGGCACTTTCCATGAGCCACTGGTCACTGTCCTGGGAGCGTGCAAAGTGCGCGCTCTCGGCACAGCACTGTAAGTGCTATTGCACGAAAATATGCGGGCGCTCGACGCCAAGGACTAGCCGCTGAGAGGCTGCATATTTGCATGCACTCGGTGCCAAGAAGTTAATAACACTTTAATTGTACTGTACTGTGCATACAAGGTGCATAGAAATGCAAGGTGTGATAAAAAGCTGCGGAGTGATACAGAAGTATGCAGACATATTGCATTTTTCCACACAGCAATTCTCCACAGCCGCTGCCTGCGTTTCAGTGTGAATTGACAGAAGCCTAGTGCAGAAAATGCCAATCTCTGCATAAGTGTGAATGAACCATTAAAGTTATTTCGATGTTCAGTGTTATTAGAATATATTGTTCTTTGAATGTTCAGTGGTAAAGTGGTTCTAAAGATACAAGGTTTTTTACTTTAACGCATTCTATGCATTAAAGTAAAAAACCTTCTACATGCAGTCCCCCCACCCCAAATATTTACCTGATCATTATCTCGATCCAGTGATGTGCACAAGAGTAGCAGCTCTCTCTGCTCCCTCTCTCCTCGTTGGACAGAGAGGCAGCAGTGGGAGCCACTGGCTACTGCTGCTGTCGATCACGGCCAGTGAGGATGCAGAGGGGGGCGGGGCCGAAATGTGCTCTGTGTGTCAATGAACACACAGAGCTGCCTCGGGAGTGAGCACACACGAGTGCCCCCATAACAAACAGCTTGCTATGGGGGCACTTGATGGGGGGAAGAGCCTAGAGCATCAGTGGCAGACCCCAGAAGATTGGGGCTGCTCTGTGAAAAACCGTTGTACAGAGCAGGTAAGTATAACATGCTTGCTATTTTTTTTTATTTCATTTGGAAACACTTTATTATAATGTAATGTTATTTGGATGTTCAACATTGTTACAATGTAATGTTATTTAGGTGTTCAATGTTTATAAACTTATTTTGGTGTTCAAGGTTATTACAATGTAATGGTATTTGGATTTTCAATGTTATTTCAGTGTAATGTTATCTGGATGTTTAGGCCTCATACACACGGACGTTTTTTGACGTCGGCGTTTTCTGGTGTTTTTTGCAGCTCTCCATGTTAGTCAATGGCCCCATAAAAACGTCGGCGTTTTTGAGCTGTAGGTGGCGTCGGCGTTAGTGAGCAGAAAGTAGAACCCATGGCCATCGCGTTCTGAGGCTGTAACGTTTTGACGGTTTTTGACGCCGATGCCACAAAACGCCAACAAACGCCAACAGACGCCACCTAATATTGTACCGGCGTTTTCCGGCATTTTTTGACGCCGACGTTTTTAGGTTGAAAAATAGCAGAGGGATGATTTTTTTTTAAAAACGCCTATTGACGCCGGCGCTCACTAACGCTCAAAAACCCCGATGCATAACGCCGAAAAACGTTGACTTTTTTTCCTTGACGTCGGACCCAACGTTTTGTTTATTTTTTTAGATACGCCCGTGTGTATGAGGCCTTAATGTCATTACAATATAATATTATTTGGATCTTTAGTGCTATTACAATGTAATGTTATTTGGGCATTCAACGTTTGTTATTACAGTATAATATAATTTGGGTGTTCATTGTTATTATAATGTTTTTTGGGTGTTCAATATTTATTATTAAAATGTAATGCTATTTGGATGTGCATTTCAATGTTTCTTCAATTAAATTTTATTTAGATTTTCAATGCTATTACAATGTAATGTTATTTAGATGTTCAGTGTTTAATATTTTTTATATTGGTGCTAAATGTTTGTTATTACAATGTAATGTTATTTTGATGTTCAATGTTTGTTGTTACAATGTAATGATATTTGGATGTTGAATGTTTTAAAGTGATTGTAAAGGTTCAGGTTCAGGTTTTTTTTTAAAATAACAAACATGTCATACTTTCCTCCACTGTGCAAGGGTTTTGCACAGAGTGGCCCCTATCCTCTTCTTCTGGGATCCCCCAGCAGTGCTCCTGGCTCCTCCCCGCATCGAGTGACCCATCAGGGAAGCGCTTTCCCTGGGGTCACTCATGCAGGCACGCTCCCGTGTGCTGCTTCTGCATCCTTTGACACAGACAGCATGACTCAACCCCACCCCACTGCGTCATTGGATTTGATTGACAACAGTGGCAGCCAATGGCTGCGCAGCTATCAATCTATCCAATGAGGACCCGAGACACCGGCTGGAGCGGGTGTGCTCATCCCCGGCGCAGGAACGATCGGGCTCAGGTAAATAAATGGGGGGCTTTGGGGGCATCTGCACAACAAAAGGTTTTTCACATTAATGCATAGAATGCATTTCTGTGAAAAACTGTGAGGGTTTACAACCCCTTTAAAGGGGTTGTCAACCCTTGACAACCACTTTAACCTACAGGTAAGCCTATAGTAAGGCTTACCTATAGGTTCCTTGCATATCTCCTAAACCTGCAGGGTTTAGGAGATATACAGTGTACTGTGATGTGCCCACGTCATCGGGCACATGTGCAGTGAAGACTGCGGCCCCGGAAGGAAGAGGGGCGGAAGATGGACGCTTCCTACTGCGGGGACAGCGCGGGACATCGTGGGCTTCCAATGCAGGTAAGTGGCACATAATGGGCTAATACGCGATGCATACTAGCCCATTATACTTTTACATTGCAGGGTAATAAAGAGGAAGTAAAACCCATCAGGGTTTATTTCCTCTTTAACCACTTGCCGACCGCGTAACGTAGTTACACGTCGGCAAGTGGCACCCATTGTTGTCCACGCGCGGGGTCCCCCGCGCGCCCTCGCGCTAACACCCTCCTGCAATATATTGCAGGAGGGTGTTGTTACCCACGGTGAACGGCTGCACATTGATGCAATGCGCCAGCCGTTCACCAATTTCTCCTTTATTTGGGACTACCCAAAATGAAGGAGAAATAATGGGACGTTACATTTTCATATTACCCGATCATACGTAGCGCATAATCGGGTAATACACGGTGAATGGACGTAACCTTCGGGTGCTACAGGGCGCGACAGGGGCGTCATCCTTCGCAGGTAGAAGGCGGGG
>BLSH010370812.1:734349-760654 GCA_018402905.1 Glandirana rugosa | reverse complement strand
TCCCCTTTAAGTCAGTGTCCTCAGCTCCCCTTTTACATCATAGCCCAAACATTACATCAATGTCCTTAGCCCCCTTTCCACATCATAGCCCCCATTACAGTAATTCCCCCCCACCCCCCTCACATCACAACTCCCCTTAACATCACAGTCCCCTCTTTAAAGCAGTCCCACGGTGTCCTCCATTACCCTTCACAGCACAGTGCCCCTTTACACTGCAGTCCCCTTCACATCACAGTGCCCCTTTACACTGCAGTCCCCTTCACATCACAGTGCCCCTACCAATCACAGCCCCCCATTACCTTAGTGATGTATTAATAGTCCCCCTTTCCTCCCTTACATGAAAGTACCCCTTTTACTGGCAGCCTCCCCTGCACGGTATTACCATAACAGGGCAGGATGGAGGTGCTTATTAGCTGGGTGTCCTCTCCTGGGTCTCCCTCCCGGCCTCCGCTGTCATCTTCATAGCAGGGCAAAGGGGAGCAGCACATCGGACACCCACTCTCTGTGCAGATCTGCAGCACCTCCTGCCTGGTGCCTATTGTGAGAATGACCCACGAGAGGACACCTAGCTAATAAGTGGCACGGCGGTGATCTGGACAGGTCCACCATTTAGTGATCCCTGCTCTATGGACTGAACATGAAATGTGGCTTTCAGATAATGAGCAGAGCGGGACTGGTTTGATTTAAACATGACATTCTATAGGTGTCACCTGACTAGAGAATTTGACATCACATAGTACTGAGCTCCATGTTTGATTCACCTCAATATCCGCTCCCCCGGTGATCAAAAAGAAACATGATACATTACTAAGCATGCAGAACTTAAAGTGGTTGTAAACCCTGTTACACCACTTTTACCTACAGGTAAGCCTATAATAAGGCTTACCTGTAGGTACTGTGAATATCTCCTAAACTTGCACTGTTTAGGAGATATTCACTGTATCCACATGTGGCAACGTCATCGGCACATGCACACTGAAAAAACAGCCCAGGGGTGCCGTGTCTTCAGGGCCCGTGCCGTGACCCGTGGCTCCTGCACGCATGCACGGCAGTGACGTCATCGCGGCTTCGGCAGATCACAGCGCCAGAGCCCACAAACCTGGAAATAACTCTGGGAGACATGTCACAGACACAGCGGTGTGCGGGGACCGATGCAACAGCTTCAACCTAAGGTAAGTATTTCATGATGCATACTAGTTCTTTGTGTGTTTGTCTTGCAGGTTGTTTTTTTTGTTTTGTTTTTTGCTTTTTTTTTAGCGTTTATAACCACTAACCACTTAAGGACCAGGCCTATTTTTTTTGGACTTGGTGTTTACAAGTTAAAATCAGTTTTTTTTTGCTATAAAATGACTTAAAACCCCCAAACATTATATATTTCTTTTTCTAACACCCTAGAAAATAAAATGGCGGTCGTTGCAATACTTTTTGTCGCCATATTTGCGCAGCGGTCTTACAAGCACGACTTTTATGGAAAAATTCACTTTTTTGAGTTAAAAAAATAAGACAACAGTAAAGTTAGTCCAATTTTTTTCCATATTGTGAAAAATAATATTAAATTGATACCCAACATGTCATGCTTCAAAATTGCACCCACTCGCGGAATGGCAATAAACTTTGCAACTTAAAAATCTCCATTGGCGACGTTTAAAAATTTCTACAGGTTATCAGTTTTGAGTTACAGAGGAGGTCTAGTGCTAGAATTATTGTTCTCGCTCTAATGACAACATCTCACGTGTGGTTTGAACACCGTTTTCATATTTGGGCGGGACTTACGTATGCGTTCGCGTCTGCATGCGAGCTCAGCGGGACGGGTGCTTTAAAAAAAAATTTTTATCATTTTTTTACTTTTTATTTTTACACCGTTCTTTAAAAAAAGTTGATCACTTTTATTCCTATTACAAGAAATGTAAACATTCCTTGTAATAGAAAAAAACATGACAGGACCTCTTAAATATCTGGGGTCAAAAAGACCTCAAATCTCATATTTACACTTAAATGCAAAAAAAAAAAAAATTTTTTAAAAATGACAGTTAAAAAAAAAATGTCCCCTTTAAGAGCTATGGGCAGAAGTGACTTGTGACGTCGCTTCCGCCCTGCAATGTTATGGAGCCGAGTGGGCAGCTTACAGACACTGGGGGGAACGGACCCGATCATCTATTGGCGGGTTCGGTAAGCGTCAGAGATGACGGAAAAGTGGCGGGGGGCACTGATAAAAGTGATCTTGCAGCGAATCCACCCCTGAGACCACTTTTATCTGAAAGAGAATCGCCGGCAGAAAAAAACAATACCGGGGTTATGGTAGCTATCTGCTACCATAACAACGGTATTCCACTTTGAAGTACCGCCGACTATAGTCATACGGCGGTCGGTAAGTGGTTGACTGTAAACCCACCATATACCCAGTGAAGTGAACAGCCTCTGATGATACACAGGATGAAACAAATCTCCTTACATACGTTTTACATGTACATCTGCTGTATTCATCTGTATATATCCTTGATGAGGTGCTCTTAATGTTAAGATATTTTCTTTTCCTGGTTACCACTGGGATTGGATCATTGGAATCAGTGGCGGCTGGTCGGTCACCAGATTACCTCACGCCACCCGGGTCGGCGGTCAGGTCACTGGTCCCGCACTTACCCCATCTAGGGTTTAGGTCTGGTCTTCCTGTGCAGCTCCTCCTTCCCTGCATCATGCCGTGCGTCTCCTCCCTCTTCTCCATGCGCCATGCATCTCCTGTCTCCTCCTCCTAGGTGGCCAATCAGATCGCCTCTCCTTTCAGCCAATTGGGTGACGGATCTCATGACCCACTTCCTGATTGTCTGGGAGGAGAATCAGTGTGACAATAGTGAATATTCATTTGTTATTATCACACAAGTGTTGTGCTCGGGCGCAGTGCTCTGCGTCCCAAGCCCACCCTTTTTTGAAGCCTATTAGAGCCTTTGGCTCTAATCACGTGCTTCAAAAAAAGCCAAAAACATTGTAATCCATGCGTCCAGTGCCCGCGTGTAGATTAGGGGACCCAGCACATGGATGGGGGGGGGGTGGGACCCCTGTGCCACGTATGGATGAGCCACCACTGGTGGTAATGATATTAAAGATATTAGTTTTGGTCTCCATTAGAGCTGCACGATTAATGGTATTAAAATCGCGATCTCGATCTACCCCCTGCGATCTCCATTGGGCATTACCGCGATTTTCAGTGCAGTTAATGGGGTCCGACTTGCGGGGAGACTCAGCGCGACTTGACAGTAATAAAAGTCAATGCAAGTCGCCTGAAGTCTTTACTAAGTCGGAGCGACTTGAGTCTCAGGGGAGACTGCCAAGTCTGGGCAGAGAGCCAAGTTCTGAGTCACCATTGATAAAATCCGCTAAAAGAGATACAAAGTAATTTACTTCAAAGGTACATGTATGTGATCCAGCCTGCCAGTGCTACCCTGCCGCAATAAATGTACTTTGGCCAGGCTGCAACCGGTTAAACATTGTATGTATAAGTGCTCTGCATATACTGTATTTGTGATATATGTATTCTGTGATTTATTTGAAAAATCAAATGTTTTTGTTTGGTTTGGTGTTCTTCCCTTTTTCCTTTTTACATATTAGGTAACACTGCATAGATGTTGACCCCTCTGTATGTCCTCCTGAGGAAGCATGTTGCAGATCCTGCGAAACGCGTTGAGAAATTGGTTGATGGAGAAACATATTATGTATTAAGTAGAATCTTTGTTCCGTCCTTTCTGGGTCAAGTTCTTTGTAATGGCAAAATTGTGTTAACTTATTATTAACAGAGAGGTATGGTCTATGCAGATAAATATATTTAGGATGTTTTATATGTCTTTTTTGATGGCTGTGTATATTTTTGTTTTAGAATTTTGTACAAATAAAGTTGTATAAGGGTTTGTGTATTACCCCATATTTTAACTATTTTATGTGTTGTGACATTCTTGGTGCACCTCAAAAGTCCATGTTGAGATTATAGTTTGGGGTTTGTGCATTATATTTGGAGGTGGTGCCCTCTATGTATACCCCATAACTTCCCAGATCTGCATAATCTTATTTTTTTTTAATGAAAAATGGATTTCTTATGATTGGTGGGTTTAATTGTACACAATTAGAACTTAATTATAACGCTCAGTTAATATTGACTTTCCAATGTGAATAGTCTCTAATAGTAAATCAGCATTGCATAAGAGCACAGGCATGTTGGATAAAAAAATAAGAGCACAGGCCTATGCCTGTGTGTGTAGCCTATTGCATTAAGGTGTGTACCCCAAATGTCAGGAACCATGAATCAGAAGTGCAGTAAAAATCACACTATTTAATTAAAATGGTAAAATAGGACAAACAGAGCAAACAAAGTCAAAACATAGCCATGGTTCGGTAGCCAGAGCAGATGGTTGGAGCAAGCCAGCAAACAGGGATCCAGAGATCAGCGTGTTCAAACAAACAGCATGCAGGGTCAGGAGCCAGAAGGGAAGTCAGCTGGGCAGAGTCTTTAATCCATAAATCAGAAGGAATGTCAAACAGGCAAAAGTCTTTCACAGCAGAGATTTAGCCAGAGATGTTGACCAGGCAAAGTCACCTGAGATCTGATCCAGGAATTTATATAGCTAGGAGAGCTGGCTAACGAGCAGGATATGGACATCAGGTGAGACAGAGTGAAAGCTGAGACTGTCAATTAACCCTCAGCTGAGCAGCTTGCTCTGAGCTCTGAGCCCAGCCCTGACACCAAAGCTCAAACACACATGTCTTTTTATGCAGCCTTAGCTGCACTGGAAAGTAAATGAATGGGAAGTTCCCTGTGCTGAGAGGCTTCCTGTTCATTCACAAACTGAAGCATAGACACAGTTTACTATGCTTCCATTATGAATGAACACAGTGGGTAATTGTTCACTGTGTTCATTTAGAAATGGAAGGCACCGGTAAATGACATATTTACTAGCCCCTTTCCCCATTCTGAAACATCTCCCCACAGCAGCTGGGGGGGGGGGGGGAGAGGAGGAAAGCCAGCAGCACTGCAAGGTGGGGGGGGGGTGAACACGGTGGAACCTTGGGCTGAAAGCTAATTTAACAGCATGGGTTGGAGGCCCTGTCCTTTTTACAACCCCCGTCCTGCTGAAAAACCCAAGGTGGCTGCCTCTTTTGCCTACCCCTCAGTCTGGCCCTGCATTGTATAGGCAGTTTCTCACCGCACTGCAATCAGAAGAGGCTGCTGACATTGGCCAAGCAGAGTCCCTGGAGGGTGTGGGGATAATGACCTTTTCTGATCACAGGAAGAGATGTTACTACATACAGAAATATTCCAGCTTGGTGAGAAGAGATGCCAATCATCCCTCTGTAGAGAGAAGGGAAGGAAGAGATAACTGTGTTTGAAATATTCCATAGAATTTATCATCTCTGGAATTGTCTGGAACATTTCCTTGTGAGTGATCCAATCCTTCACTCTTTTGTGGATCCAGAGCACTGTGCCTGTACCTCGGTCCGAGCATGGTGGGGGATGGTGATAACCTTACTGCGGGGTCCTGGAAGGGTGCCATGTATCTCCCTGTTGGAAGAGAACAATCTGTAAATGCATAGATCATACCAAATTCATACATTCCACTCATCAACTGACACAATTCACTTCTCACCACCTGATTCATAACTTACCCTTAGATCCAAAATGCATTTAATATCTGCTTTTTGATATCTGTTCTTTGAATAAACAAGATCAAATTCATAGTGCTGCATAGTGAATGTGAAAATACTGAGCAAAAACTGCTCCACTGGAAATCTATTAGACAGAATCTGCCCGACTGAAAGCAATAGACTTGGGGTGGTCTCTAATGACTTGAAACATTCACAATGTATCTGGCAGCTAGACAGCAGAACTTTCTAGAGCTACAGCTTATATAATAATGTTAAAACGAACACATGCCCTGCTGATTTGTGTGGATTTTAATAACAGGTCCACTTTACATTCTATGGGAGGAGATGCCAGACACAGCTTGCATGGTGCTGCCATCCATATTCCTGCCAGCAGGCTCCAGCAAAGAGCTGTCATTAATTTCAGCGAGGTGGATTCCGATGCTGACAAGATGTGAAGCCAAACTCTGGGCCACATATTTATGTATTAAAAAGTTCTTATTGGCAGCAGCTCAGACCAAAATACTCACCTTCAGTTCAGAGGTGTCCACTGCAGTACTTCTGCTTCAGCACAAGATGTCAGTCTTTCAGGTTAAATGATGGCCAAAATCATTCAAGTGGAAAGACTGAGGACACACAGTGAATGCAAGGCAACACAGCACCCTTCATTCACAGTGCACTAGGGCAGTGAGAAGCAATGATACAATTGCCCATAAAAGGTATGGAGGACCCTGCTGCATCATGTGACTGGCCTGAAGACATCTGCAAAGAGAATTGCACTTGTGGGATAGGGGGAGTTGGGTTTTGTTGGGCAAATGTAACCATTTAGAAGTTTCAGATATTGGCAGCTAAAGTTATAGGCAGATCTTGACATTTCTAATTTTAGCATCCCTCCCTGACTCACAATTGGTCAATGGTGATGACATCATATTGCAGTAACAATAGTGAGGGTCAGGAGATGAGTGGGGCAGTGTCAGGCTCCAGTTTTACAGAAAAAGTAGTGATTGGCATGTAAATTCAGCTGCTTATATCTATGGATATGTTGAGTACTTTAACATGCAATCTTCACTGAAGATGACCATTGCTTACAGATAGGAATTTATTTACTAAACCTGGAGAGTGCAAAATCTGGTGCAGCTGAGCATGGTAGCCCATCAGTTTCTAACTTCAGCTTGTTCAATTAAGCTTTGACAATAAAACCTGAATGCTGATTGGTTTATTTGCAGAGCTGCACCAGATTTTGCACTCTCCAGCTTTAGTAAATCAACCCCATAGTGTCATCACACACACAGTAGGGGGGATTTACTAAAACTGGTCACACAGAATCTAGTGCAAGTGTGCATAGTAACCAATCAGCTTCTAACTTCAGCTTGCCCAGATAAGCTTTGACAATAAAACCTGGAAGCTGATTGGTTACTATGCACAGCTCCACCACATTCTGTCTGCACCAGTTTTAGTAAATCCCCCCCAATGCGATTTCCTGGGCTTCTGACAGGTTTAGGTTTTTATTCCTCAAGGAATGACAACTATTTCCTGATATGGCCATTTTCTGCAGATCAGATGACAATCTAATGTCTATGAGCACCGCAGACTACAGGCAACAGCGTTTGGATAAAGTAGACATTTTTTTACCAATCATTATTGTCACCTCTGAGGTAACAGAAGTGTCTGCGTGCCTCTCCACTGTTCCTCTCCATAGGCATAGGGGTTGATTTACTGAACGCAAATAGACTGTGCACTTTTGCTCATCATTTTTTTCCATCATCCAATTGTGTGCAAGCAAAAATGCTGTTTTTTTTTATTTTCCTTGCACCTGATTGGGTATTCTTTGTAACATGAAGCGTTACCTCATCTACTAAGCTCTGGACCAACTGCTTTCTTATCTCCTATACAATACTCATCAATTGAATTTTCAAGCGATTCAGCACACACAGATAATTTTCTCACTACCCATTCTACCCACTACCCACTTCAATATCAATTAGAAAATTGATTGAGATGTTATTCCCTTGTGTGATCACTTGACATAAAATATAGGAACCTCTCACACCTGCACGGCGCAATGTGGCAATTTTTGCGTGACTGCAGGGCAGCCCGTTCACTTGAATGGCCAGCCCTTTGCGCGACAGTTGCACCAAAGTAGCATCAGCACCTTTTTATGCAGTGAGCCTTGTGCTTTTTGTGAGGTATTTTGCATGACTAAACATGGGACTGCTCCCCGCGTTTGGGGTACCATTACATATTAAAGGCACCATAAGCGCAATGCGTGTTATGTCACCTTTTGGCAGATTTCTGGAACATGAAGGTATGAATATGGCCTTAAAGCAGAGCTCCACCCTAAAGGGGAAGCTCCGCTTAGTTGCACCCCTCCCCCTCCACTGCCACATTTGGCACTTTTTTGGGGGGAGCGGGTACCTGGTTTTGACAGGTACCCACGTCTACTTCTGGGTAAGATCGCCGCACAGCGATCTATGAAATTTTCGGCCCCTCCTCCTTCCCCCCGTTGCCTTCTGGGACACACAGAGGTCCCAGAAGATGGTGGGACCATTCAGAATGTGCAGTGTGATTCGTGCATGCGCAGTAGGAAACAGGCTGTGAAGCCTACAGATGCCAGCGCCTGCACCTAAATCCGACTGACGAATCGTGCCGACATCACGGGATCCCTGGACAGGTAAGTGTCCTTATATTAAAAGGCAGCAGCTACAGGTGTCATACTAGTGGCCCTCCAGCTGCTGCGGAACTACAAATCCCATGAGGCATTGCAAGGCTGCCAGTTACAAGCATGACTCCCACAGGCAGAGGCATGATGGGATTTGTAGTTCCCAACAGCTGAAGGGCCGCCAGTTTGACACCCCTATGCTTCTGACTTTTTTTTTTTTACAGACTGGGACTCTTCTTTAAATTCTGACAATAAACATAGAGTCTTCACACAACCAATAGGAACTAACTAATACATGTTATGACCTACCATCAATGGGGTTGACTTACTAAAACTGGAGTGCAATATCTGGTTCAGCTGTGCATTGAAACCAATCAGCTTCCAGGTTTTTTTTTTTATGTCAAAGTTTAATTGAACAAGCTGAAGTTAGAAGCTGATTGGCTACCATGCGCATTTGTTGTGTGAATGTGCATTAAATCATGCTATGCTTGCGCAGTGTTTTTGCACCACATGCATAGAGCACCCCATTCATTTGAATAGGCTGTCCTTTGCGCACTTAGGCTGCATTCACATTATAGCGTTTTGAATCACGGCGAATCTGTCTGCGAATTGACAGCGCCGATGTGTGAATTACAAAACGCGGGACTCACATTTGAGATGCCATTCATTTGAATGACACCTCAAAATGCATGATTGTCGGGCGATAAAGCGTGCTGCAATTGCGGCAACCCACATTGCGGGACACATGTCGCCCAAAAATAGTTGATTAGATACTTTGGGGGCAACATACGTCCCATGATGCGGCTTGATGCGATTGAGCACGCTTTATTGCCCGACAATCGAGGTAGACCCGCACCGCGTTTTGAGGTGTCATTCATTGAATTGTATCTCAAATGCGAGTCCCATGTTTTGTCATTGACACCTCGGCGCTGTGAAATCGCGGGCAGATTCCCCGTGATTCAAAACGCTGTAATGTGAATGCAGCCTAACTGGCAGAAAAGTGACTAAGGAGCCTTTTTGAGTATCAAACTTAATGTGTTTCTTAACCCGCATCGTGTGAAGCTTGTCGTCCAAAAAAAGGTTGTGCAACATTCTTCACATGATGTGGGTTGCCGCAATTGCAGAGCGATTTATCGCACAACAATTGTGGTAGAACCGCAGCGTGATTTTAGATGCCATTGAAATAAATGGCATCTCAAATGTGCATTCTGCGATTTGGCATTCACACCTCTGCGCTTTGAAAATGTGGGCAGAACCGCAAAAAATCTGCCCATGATTCAAAAGGTTGAGGTGTGAATGCAGTCACAATGAATGGCAACGCAAGCATGACATTTTTGCGCGTTTTGTAAATGTTTGTGAAATTGTTTTAAGAAACACTGCGTGTTACAATCTGACCATACAATCTTTGTACAATCAACTTGATTCACCAAAACTATGTAATATGGAGACCTACCTACACTGTTCAATCAGATCTGAACAGACAGGGCCTTGCACTAAACAGTTGTTGGCAGATCTAAATGAGATTGTACAGTTAGATTATCATGTGTGTGGTGATCTACAGATTTACAAGTCTTTAAAGATCACCACACACATTATAATCTAAAGCCTCGTACACACGGGGCGACAATCGTACATACAATCGTGTCCAATCGTATGTTGTCTGTTGTATCTAGCATACTGACTGCACTACACGATCGTACGACCAAAGAAAGTTCAGGTGCATGTAATTAGCATCCGGCCTTTCCTGACTTCGGAGCATGCGTGTTTTGCACAATACAACTTGTTATACCAACTTCTCGGTACACACGATACAACGGTCGTATGACTGCTTGTTGGTACGACCAAGTTTTCTAGTTTGCTCATTCAACTCCCGTTGTACGACCGACGTATGTCGGCTGTTCTAATCGCTCGTTTTCGCATACAACGGTCGTTCGTATGACCTGTTGTATACGATCGTCGTCCTGTGTGTATGAGGCTTAACTGTACTCATTTAGATCTGCCAACAACTATTTAAGCCTCGTACACACGGGACGACGATCGTACGTACGATCGTCGCAAATCGTATGTTGGCTGTTGTATGTAGCATACTGACTGCACTACACGATCTTACGACCGCAAAAGAACGTTCAGGTGAATGTAATTAGCATCCAGCCGTTCCTGACTTTGGAGCATGTGTGTTTTGCACAATACAACTTGTTGTACCAACTGCTCTGTACACACGATACAACGGTCGTATGAGAGCTTGTTGGTACGACCAAGTTTTCTAGTCTGCTCATACAACTCCCTTGTACGACCATCGTATGTTCGAATGTTCAAATCACGCATATGAACGATTGATTTCGCATACAACGGTCGTGAGTACGACCTGTTGTATACGACCGTCGAACCGTGTGTACGGGCTTAAGTGCAAGGCCCTGTCTGTTCAGATCTGGTTGAACAGTGTAGGTCTCCATATTACATAGTTTTGGTGACTCACGTTGATTGTACAAAGATTGTATGGTCAGATTGAGCTAATAGCTTGCATTCACACACAGTGTTTCTTAATACAATTTCACAGCCAAAAATGTCATGGATTTGTATGTGATTGGATCTGCTTGGTTGTATGGATTGATTGGTTGACTGATTGATTGATTGAATGAACTGTACCTGTGTGGCCACCATTAGAATTCTCAGACATTCCCACTAAGATAAAATTCTCCTGTAATTTGGGGACAATTTTCTGCAATTTGGGGAAATAAGAGAGACAACTTTTCAAAAGATTCCCCCAAAATAAATTTGACAATCCAAATTCTAATATTCAGGAGACATCGGCCAAAATGATTTTCTGTTTGCGACAGAATTTCTGTTTAAAAAAAAATGTTATCAGCACAAACCAGCAGATAATAATCCAATGTCTGTTCCAGGTGCAAATCGTCCGAAGCGACCCACCTAATCCCGGCTATGAAATATCCATCGCATGGCTCGTTCCCTTCCGATTATTTCGTTAACGATTTTTTGTTAATCGTTTCCCCGATCTAATGGAAGATCGTCCTGCAGTTTGCAGTCGGGTGCTAGGATTGTTCTGTCAGTGGGAAGACGCCACAGCACTTCTACAAACTGGGAAGGAATTGAAGATCTGTCCACGTTGAAATAAACGAATTCAGAAACGATTTCTATCATGAAAAAGTTGCAAGTTCCCTTTCTTGATTGTCAGCTCAGAAGCTGCATATCGGAGGTCGGCCCGAAACTTGGAAGCCCGACCTTCCCCGGACATCTGAGGACAGCAGGTGACACCGATAATTGGGAGGATAGAAATAGCCCGACGGGGACAGAGAGGTGACAACAACGAAATTCAATCCGGAATCGGATAACTGGAGAGACGAAAATACAATTCCAGCACCCAGCAGGATATATTATTATTATTTGTTACTGTATTATTATTATTTGTTACTGTATTATTATTATTGTTATTTGTTACTGTATTATTGTTATTTGTTACTTTATTATTATTATTTGTTACTGTATTATTATTATTATTATTATTTGTTACTGTATTATTATTATTATTTGTTACTTTATTATTATTAATATTTGTTACTGTATTATTATTATTTGTTACTTTATTCATGTTATTATTATTATGATTGTTGTTACTACTATAGAATTCTGATATTGATTATTATTATTTATTGTTACAATATTATTATTATTATTTATTGTTACACTATTATTATTGTTATTAATAATAATAATAATATTAACAGGTAGTAGTAGTATGTTTATCTCTTTTTTTGTAACAGTAGTATTTTATTTGTAGTAGTAGAAGTGGCATTTAAAGTATAACTAAAGGCAAAACCTTTTTTGCTTTAGTTTTGGAGGGAGCGGTTAAAACACCTGCAGATTTTACTGCTGTCTGTGTCCCTCTCTATCTGTCCTGTTTCTTATCACCTAAATTGAAAGTAAAAAAAAAAATCCTTCATTTTGGGTTGTCCCCAGAAGAACAATAGAAGGGAAATTTTCCAAAGGGAACACTACATCTGGTGACCCTGGTGACAACAGGCTTGCTCTAGACTAGGCATGATGGGAATTGTAGTCCCTGAACAACTGGAGGGCCATAGTTTGAGGACCCCTTGCTCTAGAGTGATTTCTCTTACTTCATGTCCAGGAAGTGAAGGGAAATTTCCCAAATGGCACACAGATGGCACAAAAAAACCCCACTTGACAGGCGTTATACCCTCCCTGCTAATCTATGAAAATAAAAGTTTTGCCTTTATTACTCTTTGAAATATATTTTGTTATATTAGTCAAATATGTATTGTTTATTTTTGTTCATAGTATATTATTAGTAATAATAAAATGATGACGAGGATGATGAAAATAATAATAATAATAATAATGTAAATAATAATAAAGTAACAACAATAATAATGACGATAAAATAATAATAATAATGACAATATTTCTAATCATTATGGATATGAATTGGTGCTCTGTCATTTCTGAATTGTATTTCACTCTTTTTTATATAATGATTTATTTTACTCTTTGTAAAGTGGCTGTAATTTGGGCTCTGGTGACACATTTATGATCAGACAAACACAAGAAATCGGCTCCTGTTTGTGCAGTAATTAAGTTGTTATTCGCAGAATTATCTCTAATTGCAGCTTTGAGTGCGGTAATCGGAGTCATTGTTCTGCCATCACTTGGTGACCACACACACGATTTACGAGCAGAACAAGCAACCAGCTCGGCCAGATCTCTGCAGAATTGAATAAATAGCGATGCCCTGTATCCGGGATCAGTAGCTTAGTTTCCCTTCTGCCCTCAATATTTCTGTTCTCCCGATATTTATCCTCCCCACATTGTCCGGCGATATTATCGGCTGCTTCCAATCCATCTCTATCGCTGGAGAATTGAATGTAAAGTATTGATTACTCACCGTCCTCTATCCCCGCAGAGTACCCAATACATTCCCAGACTATCAATATCGGTTCCATAAACAGTATTATTATTAGGTCTCCCATAGATAATACTCTAAACTAGGTTTATGTGAAAAAAAAAAAAGTATAAGTTATATTTTTTTAACAAAAAAGAAATCATTGTAAACTGAAATGCTACCCAAAAATCTGAGCATATTATCGGCCGACTGCACTGAGCAAAAAATAAAATAAAATAAAAAATGATGATGATAAAAATAATAGCATGCTGGTTATTTATATTATTTTTGTTGTGATTATTATTATTGTTATTATTATTAAAAGAGGTCACAATGGCAGAGCTTAGAAAGGGCTCCCGGGGCCACAGTTGGCCGACGAGGGGCCCCTATGCCAACATTGGAGTACAAGGAAGGAAATCTCCATGCATTGTACATTTCACCCGCTGGCTGACCTGAAATCTTAGTAAATACCATCATCTGATTCCTGTTCTGGTTTGCTTAGAGGATAACTAAAGGAAAACTTTTTTTTAAAGTTGTAGATGGAGTAGAGAGGGGTTGGAGCCCCTGTCAGTATTTATTGCTGTCTGTGCCCCCATTAGGGAGATTCACCCTTTCCATTGGTCCAGTTTACCATTATCATTGAAAGTGAAAGTAAAAGAAAACCCCAAATCCCCAAATTTTGGGTTGTCCCCAGAAAAGTAATAGAGTGGGAATCTTCCAATGATTATACTAATTCCAGGGATCTGGGGGTCCCCAAGAAATTCCCTTTATTTCAAGGTATTTCTTCTCACTTCCTGTTTGGCTATGGGACAGGAAGTGAAGGCAAATCTCTGCAATGGGACACAGATGGCAGGAAAAAAACTGTCAGGGGTTATAACTCTCCTTTGCTCTATTATTATTATTATTATTATTATACAGGATTTATATAGCACCAACATGAAAATGAAAAAAAAAGTTTTCCTATAGTTTTACTTTAAAAGGAGAGGGGTTCCTTCCAAACATTTGACACTTATGCAGGGTGGGGGCAATAAACTGGACCACTTAAGGGTTCCCTTGGACAGACTGGCCTACACTGAGGGTACCTGGAGCAAACTTTGACACAATAGAGGTCCCTGAGACAAACTGCAACACACTGGGGTTACAAAGGACAGATTTGCATACACACAAGCACACAATGGGGTTACATGGGACAGACTGGGGGGCAGTCTGGGACGGGTTGACATCTTTTCACTCCTGGGACAAATTAGTACCCCCTGGGGGTCCCAATGACATAATGGTACACACTGGGGTACCTGGGACAGACTAGTGCACACTGTCATAGTGGAGCACACTGGGAGTTCCTGGGGAAGACTGACACACACTGGAGGTTCCTGGAGCACACTTGAACACACTGGGGTCCCTGGCATAGACTGGCACACGCTGGAAGTACATGAGGCAGACTGGGACGCATTTGAGGTACAAATGGACAGACTGGCACATACTAGGAGGCCCTGGGACAGACTGAAACACACTGAGAGTCCATCAAGTAGATTTGCACACATGGTGGATGATCTGGCTCACACTGGGGGTCCTTAGTCAGACTGGCACACACAGGGGGTTCATAGGACAGACTGGCACACACTAGGGGTTCATAGGACAGACTGGCACACACTAGGGGTTCATAGAACAGACTGGCACACACTAGGGGTTCATTGGACAGACTGGCATACACTTGGGGTTCCTAGGACAGGCTGGTACACACTGGGGGTTCCTAGGACAGACTGGCACACACTTGGGGTTCTTAGGACAGGCTGGTACACACTGGGGGTTCCTATGAGAGACTGGCACACACTAGGGGTTCCTGGGACAGACTGACACACACTAGGGGTTCCTAGGATAAACTGATACCCACTAAACGTCTCTGTAATAGACTTGCTATACTGTAGGGGTTCCTTAGTCAGACTGGCACACACTGGGTGTACATGAGGTGGACTGCTACACCCTGGGGGACCTTGTGATAGACTGGCTCAAGCTGGGGGTTATGATTAAATATTAGTTATAATTAATGATATCGTAAAGCAGATATATAAGTATGACATGGATACAATGGGGCACAATGACATTATATGGAACTCTCTTCCTGTCCCGGAATGGGGCGCGGTCACTTCTCCAATTCACAAAGCTGTTGTAGCACTACAAGTCCCAGCAGATCATGTTGAGCTGTGAATAGCGGAGAGGCTGCTGTCACAAAGTGAAGCCACTAGAGGGCGCCGCCACCATACATATCCGGCAGGCAGATGTCTACAGCGAACATTAGCAATACATCCTACACGTTGTATTCACTGGCTGCACTGTATACACTAGGAGCCTGATGTATATTCACTACACACCAAATAGTGCTAGGATTATGGTATATACACTGCACAACAAAACAGTCCTATAGACACTAGGATTATGGTATATACTACATACATTGCACTCCAAAACAGCACAATATACAATGTGATCATGGTATAAAGGCCATTTCTATAGAATGCCTAAGCAATATATATATACAGTATAGGCAATTTCAAAACATTAGCAGCATGCCTAGATATTAGACAATGCATAGGGAAAATGTATAGTGTATTAAAATAACAGAGACATTGCATTCTTTGCCTAAAAACATTCTATAGAAATGCTTAATTTCACACCTTGCCTGTAGTATACACTGCACAGCAAAACACTGCTATATACACTGGGATAACAACATGCTATTAACACTGCACTCATATACTGTGTACCATACACACTGAGATCATTGTAATATAGATGGATAGATAGATAGATAGATAGATAGATAGATAGATAGATAGATAGATAGATAGATAGATAGATAGATAGATAGATAGATAGATAGATACATACATACATACATAGATACATAGATAGATAGACGCTACATTCATATGCATTATATTTACACATTGCACTATATATATGCTGCATTCATATGTTTTATTCTATACGCTGGGATGACTGTGCATTATGCTGTACTTTCTATACTCATTATATAATCTGTGCTCCCTATACTTATTATATGCACAGTACTGTAAACACGGTGCTCAGTATGCATATAATATACACCGTGCTAACTATGCATAATATAAACACTTTACTTACTATACTTATTATATACAATGTACTGTATGCACTATACTCACTATACATATGTTATACACTGTGTTCACTTCAGTGTATTGAATACAAAGTTCGCACTATACATAGACAGTATATATGCTATACGCTGTGCTAATTATTCATATTATTTACAATACTTTACATACCGTTCTCACTATGCATATATTCAGTACTGTATACACTGTAATTACTATACATATTATATACACTGTGCTCACAATACTTATTATATACACTGTACTGTATATATCAATGCTGTACAGGATGCTCACTTTACATATTATATACATGTGCTCACCATACATTTTAAATACACTGGGATAGATTTAATTAAAACTGGAGCACTGTACAGCTGGGCATGGTAGCCAATCAGCTTCTAACTTCTGCTTGTTCAAGCTTTGACAATAAAATCTGGAAGCTGATTGGTTTCTTTGCAGAGCTGTACCAAATTTTGCACTCTCCAGCTTTAGTAAATACCCCCACTGTGCTGTGCTGACTATACATATTATATACACTGTATTGCATACAATGTTCTCACTATATTATATACATTGTAGTGTATATATTGTGGTCATTATACATTGTATATACATTGCACTGTACATACAGTGCGCTGTATACAGTTTATATATACTTTCCTAGAGATACATATACATTGTACTGTATAGAATGTGCTCACCATACATATTGTGTTCATTATATATATTACATTGTATACACTGTGCTCCCTATATATATATGAGTATATACACCGTGATTACTATACATATTATATACAATGCACTGTATACACCGTACTCATATGTTATATACAATCTGCTCACTATAATATATACAATGAACTGCATATCCTGAATACACCCTACTCAGTATGTTATATACAATGTGCTCACTATAAATATATCCACTGTACTCACTATACATGTATTATACAATATACTTATTATACATATTATATACATTGTACTCTATGCACTGTGCTTACTATACGATGTACTGTATGCACTCTAATCACTATACATGTTATATACACTGTGCTTACCTCACATATTATATATACCGTGCCTAATATATATATATTATACATTGTGCTCACTATATCTATTATTTACACTGAACTGTATACTATATGCACCGTGATCAATATATACAACATACCCTGTATTCACTAAACACTACTACTATTCATTGTATTCTCAGCACATCTGTACATCCTGCACACTACACACACTGCAATCTATACATTGTATTACTTACACTATATGTGGCATTTACTTATACTACTATAAAAACTCTGCCCACTATACACTATGCACTATCTATCTATCTATCTATCTATCTATCTATCTATCTATCTAGCTATCTATCTATCTATCTATCTATCCTCTATCTCAATATATATATCGTCACATCTCCCTTTACAGTGAAGATCACTCTGTTGAGGGTTCAGAGTATAAAAGTGACAAGAAGGCCAATTCCCCCCAACGTTGTCCATACAGACCCCATATAGCATTTTAGACCCTATAAGTCACACATGTCATATGACTGTATCATCATATATAGAGTTAGTGCAGCTGATGCATATGGCCGGGCTCCCCGCACACCTCTCTATACATAATGTGCAGTATGTGATCGGGATCCTTGTATAGAACACCTGCAGTAGTGACTGGGCACTATAATCTGCTGGGCCGATGTACAGAATCCAGACTGGAATATTCATGATGGAGCAGGAGATGAGAACAGAACAGATATATCACATACTGATTAGTACATAGATTACAGATATTGTCCTATATTCCATGTATAGACAGAACCGATACAGCTACTACATAATGGGGACTACACAGGGCACCAGGTGATATATATACATATATATATATATATATATATATATATATATATATATATATATATATACATATATATAACCTTTCTGTACGATTAGTGGCTCCCACCGTCCATACATCTGCCCATGGAGTTATCATCACTATATCGTCTCTATAGGTAAACATACTCCCAATATTTCTACAAAAGGACAATGTAATAGATAGATATACAATACATAGCCCTGAGCCAGGGTGTGTGTGTAGATAGATAGATAGATAGATAGATAGATAGATAGATAGATGGATGGATGGATGGATGGATAGATAGATATGGTAGGGGGGTATCTAATATGCGATGTAGGTTTGTACATTGCAGATATGCTGGTAATAACTGATCTATATTCTAAGTAAGGAGTGATAATAGATATAAAATATACAGAATGAAATGAAATGCATTGGAATATATACTAGATTCACCATATGGGAATATAAAAATATGTGTTATGTCTGAGTTCCTGCTATCCGGTGTCCGGTGTGATATTTTCTATACCTGTGTCCGGTATGTAATATATATGTGTGTTGTCCACTACCCGGTGTACAGCGTGTGTTGTAGGGCGGTCGGGCGTTGTGCAGTGTGTGGAGCAGTCGGGCGTTGTGCAGTGTGTGGAGCAGTCGGGTGATGTGCAGTGTGTGGAGCAGTCGGGTGATGTGCAGTCAGTGGGGGGGCTGTCTGCTCAGTCAGCTGTCACTCAGGACGGTCCTCACACACAGCGCTCTCTGTTTATCGCTCGGTACTGTCTGTCGGTGTGTGCACAGAAACACCAAGATGAATGCACACCATTCATTCTTTCAAAATATATATTTTTTTCAATTAAAATACAAATAGCCAACCTGGGGTTGTGTGATGGAGCCGATTAACGAACCCCAAGGGAATTCACTGCGGATTATTCAAATAGAAAATGACTTCAATCTGGCCGGCTGTTTAAAGGGAAACGTTGCTGCGGCGGAAAAATTCCTCCTTCACAGAGATGTCACAGTCATAGTGTATAGGGGGATTGTATGTGATGTGTATGCGGGATCAGCCTGGCTATATGGGATTGTGGTGTGGGAGATATAATGCCTTCATATAATGTTCTCTCTCTCTCTCTATATATATATATATATATGTATTGTTTTATAAGTGATTGCTCGGGGCTCCCTGTACTGCACATTATGTTATATATAAAGTTCCCTGGGTGTCTACATACCTCTGTCTGTACTCTCTCTCAATAGATAGATTGTAAGCTCTAAGGAGCAGGGCCCTCAGATTCCTCCTGTATTGAACAGTAACTGTACTGTCTGCCCTCATGTAAAGCGCTGTACAAACTGTTGGCGCTTTATAAATCCTGTATAATAATAATGATAGATAGATAGATAGATAGATAGATAGATAGATAGATAGATATGGTATGGTGCTCTAAATTACATACACAGAGGAAAATAAATAAATTATATATAATATTTTGATATAGTATTATTATTATTATTATACACCACTATATCCAGTTCAAATGCAATACTCGTGTGTGTGTGTGTGTGTGTGTGTGTATATATCTATATATATATATATTTATATATATATATATATATATATATATGTTTTTATTATGAGCATTGTACATCGTTTAGAGCAGAGAACATGCTGGTGTATATTTGTAATGCTGTATTATATATCATGTAATCATATATAGTACAGTACTAAGGAACATAAATAATACACTACTACTATATCCAGCTCTAATGCAATACTCTACTATATATATATATGTGTGTGTGTGTTATAGCACCTTATTGTATATCCTCTGTAGTAGAGTATTGCATTAGAGCTGGATATAGTAGTAGTGTATTATTTATGTTCCTTAGTACTGTACTATATATGATTACATGATATATAATACAGCATTACAAATATACACCAGCATGTTCTCTGCTCTAAACGATGTACAATGCTCACAATAATAATAATAATAATAATATATATATATATTTTTGTTATCATACTTTCCTGATCTCCTTGTTGCAGAGTGCCGAGTATACAATGTACATAGATATACAGACAGTATACAATGTACATAGATATACAGACAGTATACAATGTACATAGATATACAGACAGTATACAATGTACATAGATATACAGACAGTATACAATGTATATAGATATACAGACAGTATACAATGTACATAGATATACAAACAGTATACAATGTACATAGATATACAGACAGTATACAATGTACATAGATATACAGACAGTATACAATGTACAGATATACAGACAGTATACAATGTACATAGATATACAGACAGTGTACAATGTACATAGATATACAGACAGTATACAATGTACATAGATATACAGACAGTATACAATGTACATAGATATACAGACAGTATACAATGTATATAGATATACAGACAGTATACAATGTACATAGATATACAGACAGTATACAATGTATATAGATATACAGACAGTATACAATGTACATAGATATACAGACAGTATACAATGTATATAGATATACAATGTGTGTGTTTATGAATACAAAGTAACAATCTGCTGTCACTCCACAGAAGAGCCACACACAGCTAGATGAGCAAATTATACAAAAAAATGAACTATTTGTAAAGAAAGAAAGCAAGTTGTGTAAAAGAGATGAATATTTATAAATAAATGGTCTTTCTTCTGAGTGGAGCCGATCGGCCGATATGCTCAGCCCCCACATGAATACATCTTATAGGCTGGTATAGGGGGTTGTCAGAGCCTGGCACGTACCTTTGTGTGTTATTGGGGCCCCCCCACCTCTAGTGCCACTACCTGATGCCACTTCACTTTACAAGATGGTAATTGGCACAAAGTGCTTCTCTTGTGTGCAGATGAGAGAGCAGCATGGAGCGCACCGTGTCTACAACTGGCAGGGGGCGGGGCCAGCTCCGACTGACCCTGGAGAACCCCAGCAAAACCTGGACTGGAGCTACAAACTGATCGGATAATCCCTTCAATTGCTTCTAGACTTTAAAACAACTATGCCAGGGACTGGCACTAGAGGGACGCTGCGTGACTCTGGGGCTAGGGGCAGTGAGCCTGAAACTATAGAGATACTGAGCCAGTCACTGGATTGATACTGAATTAGTGGATAGTGGGACACTGGGCCTGGGGCTAAGCACTGATTAAGGGACATTGAGCCTGGCACTGAAGACTGATCTAAGATCATTGAGCCTGGGACCAAAGACTGATCCAAGTACATTGAAGTCTGAGCCTGGGACTAGAAAAACACTGAATCTTGGACTAGAGCACAGTAAGCCTGTGACTAAAGGGATGCTGAGCCTGGGACTAAAGGGGCACTGAGCCTTGGACTTGGAGGGGCAGTGCCCCTGAATCTAGAGGGGTGTTGAGGCAGGGATACCGTGCCTAGGACTGGGGATGGGGCACTGAAACTGAGACACTGAACCTGGGACTAGAGCAGCCTTTCTCAACCCTTCAACACAGAGAACATAGGTGTGTGCAGACTATGGCATCAGGGTGGGCACCAGGGTCAACCGCTCATGCAGGGCACAACAGGTCCGCTGCTCCCCTAATCCATGCACCCGGCCCCTAATCTACATGCAGGGCGCCAGACGCATGGATTCCAATGGGTTTTTTTTTTTTTTAGAAGCACGTGATTAGAGCCTGAGGCTTTAATTGGCTTCAAAAATGAGTGGGCTCAGAGCGCAGAGCGATGAGTGAGTGATGAGGTGATTGAGTGACGGGGTGTGTGTGGCGCTCAATCAAGCAAGCACGAGGGGGGGGTGATTGGTTAGCTGGCTTGGGGGGGGGGTCTGACTGGATAGGGGGGCCACGGGCCGCCCCCTCCCCCCAGGAAAATTGAGCGCCAGCCACCACTGGCGTGCACCCCAAAGCTCAAACACACATGCGTGTATATATACAGTATATACAGACAGACACACTCTTATTAATGTAAACAAACATTTTAAAATGTATTAAAACGTGGAAAGTGTCAATAGGGCAGTGGATGGTGTCAGTACAGCAGAGATTGGTATCAGTTGGGCAGTGTCAGTGTTTTTTTCCTTTTATTATTTTTTTTACTATATTTTTTATTTACAATTCTTTTAGGAGCCCCACTGGGGGCTTTGATGAAATATCAGGGGTCTAAATAGACACCTGATGTCTCACTTTTGCGACAGAGAAAGTGGTTGAGGACAGAGATTCCCGAGCCCCTTTCTCTGCAGCCTCACTGACAAACTGAAGCATAAACAGAGTTTACTAGGCTTCGGTTATAAATGAACACAGTGAGTTTTCTGTACCAATCACTCACTGTGCTCATCCAGAAAAAGAATAGGCCAGTAAATGACATTAGTCCAGGCAGCAGGGGGAATGTACGCCACACGGGGGTGATTAGGGTGTGCCCAGTCAAACCTGGCACACCCCCTGTGCACGCCTATGACAGAGGAACCCTTGAAATAACCTTCCAGTCTCAGGGAACCTCTGCTAAAAATGATCATATTTACAACTCATGATACATTGGTGTAATGGTCAGTAGGAAGAATGCTCCTTACACTTGTGGTAATTGGGAAGAATTACCCCCTTATAGATAGCAAAAAAGGTCTATGGTGTCAGTGGGAATTTATCTGAGAGGCAGCAATTACTCATTGCTCAAGGAACCCCTAGCAACCTTTGGAGGAACCCTAGTTGAGAAACCCTGGACTCGAGGGACACTGATCTTGGTATTAGAGGGACACTGAGTCTGGGAATAGAAAGGCACTGTGTCTTGGACAAGATGGACACTGAGTCTGGGGACTAGTTAGAAAGTGAGCCTGGGACTATAGGAAAAGTGAGCTTGGACCTAGGACATTGAGGTTGGGATACTGAGGCGGGGACTACAGGGAAATGGCTCTGAGGAAGAGGAATTTCCCCTCGAAACGTGTCAGCCATTCAGATGGTCTTTCTACAGTTGGGACTTGCTCGGTTGACCAGGTTGTTTAGGACATTGTGAAAACTGATGCACTTGACTATTTATGTTGTTTGTGAGTATACATCTGTTTTTTCCTTTAATAATGTTCACCCAAAGGTAATGCACAAAGCTGGTGCACCCTCTGTTTGTATTTACAACTGTAACTTCTGGCCTTCCCCAGCCTTGAGCGGGCTGCAAAGCTGTGCCAATAGCAGATAACCTGAAGGATTGTGACCTTTCTTTGCCAGTGCTATTCTCTTGAGTGCAGGAGGTTGTTTTCTTTGGTTTGCACTAGCGGGGAAATGAGCCTGGGGCTAGAGAGACACTAAGGCTCGGATTAGAGGGACACAGAGCCTGGAATTGGATGAACACTGAGTCTAGAACTAGATGGACACTGAGCCTGAAACTAGAGAGATACTGAGCCTTGGGCTTGAAGGACACTGAACCTGGCACAAGAGGGACACTAAGATAAAGAGGGAAAATGAGCCTGGGACTAGAGAGACACTAAGTCTCGGATTAAAGGGACACAGAGCCTGTGATTTGATGAACACTGAGTCTAGAACTAGATGGACACTGAGCCTGAAACTAGAGAGATACTGAGCCTTGGACTTGAAGGACACTGAACCTGGGACAAGAGGGACACTAAGATAAAGTAAAGCCAGCAGCTTGATCTTCCGTGATAAATACATTTACTAATCCAGGTGTGGTACAAAGTAATAAAGGGCTTACGCGTTTCAGCCAGAGGTTGTTTTCTTTGGTTTGCACTAGAGGGAAAATAACCTGGGACTAGAGAGACACTAAGCCTTGGATTAGAGGGACACGGAGCCTGGGATTGGATGAACACTGAGTCTAAAACTAGATGGACACTGAGCCTGAAACTAGAGAGATACTGAGCCTTGGGCTTGAAGGACACTGAACCTGGGACAAGAGGGACACTAAGATAAAGTAAAGACAGCAGCTCAATCTCCGCAATCCACAATAAATACATTCATTAATCCAGGTGTGGTACAAAATAATACAGGGCTTACTCGTTTCAGCGTATAGCCTTAGTCATAGCCATAGCCTATGACTAAGACTACACGCCGAAACGCGTAAGTATGTATTATTTTGTATCACACCTGGATTAATATATTTATTAATTGCAGAAGAACAAGATGCTGGCTTTCCTTTATCTACATGTTTGCTTGAGTGCTAGGAGGATACTACAAGCCAGTGCACTGACCGCTGAACACCTCTGGGAATTACTACAGGTGTTTTCTACTATATGCAAGAGAGACACTACGCCTGGGACTTGTGAGGCATCAAGGCTGGGACATTAAAAAATGGGCTAGAGGGAAAAATGAACCTGGGACTAGAAGGAAACAGAGCCTAGAACAAGAGGGACACTGAGTCTTCAACTAGAGAAACACTGAGCCAGGTAATAGATGGACTGTGAGCCTAAGACTAGAGGGATTGGTTACTAAGAATACTAACCCTTGCGCAAGAGGAACACTGAATTTGGGATTAGAGAGACATTCAGCCTAAGACTGGAGGGACAGTGAGCCTGGGACTAGAAAGATACTAAGCCTGGAACTATAGGGACAATGACTGAGCCTGAATTTAGAAGGACACTGAACCAGGAACTAGGACACTAAGCCTGGCACTATGAGGACACTGAGCCCGGGACTAGAGGAATACTGAGCCTGGCATCAGAGAATCACTAAGTCTAAAACTAGAGGGGCACTTGGCCTGGGGCTAGAAATACCCATATAAGGGAAGTAAGAGGGCAAAGAGCCTGGACCTAGAGGAACAATAAGCCTGGCATAAGAGAGATATGGATCTTAAAACTCAAATGAAAATGAGCTTAGCACCAGAGGGACACTGAGGCTGGGACATGATGGACACTAATCCTGGCACTAGAGGGACACCAAGGCTGTTACTAGTGTGATACAGTGCCTTAGAATAGAGGATCAATAAGCCAGACACTAGAGAAACACTGATCCTGGGACTAGAGGGATGCAGAGCCTGGCTGTAACTGGACGCTGTAGCCAGGACACAAAGGCAGGGACAAGAATTGACAACAGACCTGGTACTAAAGGGGCACTGAGCCTGAGACTAAAAGGGCACTGAACCTGAGACTAAGGTGTCCGTTTATTAAGCAGTGTAAAAAATCCACTGCTCGGTTCTCCGGCATTCACAGAGGAGATCGTTCTCCCCCGTGTGCCTGTTTATTAAGTGGTGTAGATCACTTCACCGTTTGTGAAGTGAAGTGATCTACAAACAATTTAAACTGTGGAGAACGCCCCAATCTCGTGAGACATAACGAGATTATGGCACCAAAATTCACAGAAACACAGAGATGTAGGTTTATTAAGCAGTGATAAATTATCACTGCTCAGTAACAGACATTCTCGGAGGAGCCCGCCCAAATAGTTAATACAATTATTAGCCCCCCTACACTATATATGTATATATAAACACATACACACCTTATATATACATATATATATACACATACATTATACAGGGTGGGCCATTTATATGGATACACCTTAATAAAATGGGAATGGTTGGTGATATTAACTTCCTGTTTGTGGCACATTAGTATATGTGAGGGGGGAAACTAAGTTTTACCGGTGGTACCAGTGGTGGGTAGAACTTTTCAAAGGGGGGAGTGTATATGATTACACGGTGTTTGTCCTTCAATTATAGTGGTTGGTAAGGGTAAAATAATTCCACATAGGTATATTTACCGGGTGGGACATATTACATACACATATATATATACATATATATTCCACACATACACAAATATATATGTATATATCACATCCCCCCGATTATTAACATAATTGATAAACCCGCCCGAGGAGGCTCTTACAGACAATGACTCGTCACTATTAAATAGTGACGAATTATTTGGATGTAGAGACACAAAGACACTTAAAACCACGGTATTAGAGCAATACAGAGTGCTCTAACCCCGCAAGAGGTGTCAAATTTAACAAACATCTAGTGAAGTGAAGTGTTTGCCACTTCACTAGATGTGGTGAATTATTTGTCCGTGTGCCCCCTCTTGCTAGAGGAGACACTTACGGCCTCTTGGCTCGTCACCTAAAAAATGTGACGAATTATTTGCCTGTGGAAT
>BLSH010370812.1:666567-688378 GCA_018402905.1 Glandirana rugosa | reverse complement strand
CCCCCCCCCCCCAAAAAAAAAAAAAATTCCCTCCTAGCACAAATTTTCTCCCCCCTCTACCATATCACCTCTTCTAGCACAAATCCCCCTCCTAGAACAAATCCTCTTCTCCATGCAACTAAGGGCTCATTCACAAGTGCAACAAAGCGATCCAAGTGTGTTTGATAGGTGGTGAGGAGGCAATATGTTGTCTGCTTCCCACCGGATTTAAACCCGTGATTGCCGTGCAATACAGGCAATGGGACACTGTAGTATGGCAATTAGAAGTTTAAATCAGGTGTGAGGAGGCGACACTGTTCCCATGTTATGAAGGTAGATCTCCACCTCTTTAAGGTTGCCTACCTCTGCTGTACAGGATATTAAATATAATTATGGACATTAGTTTTTGTAGCTTTGGATGTAGAAGGGAAGGATTGAAACACCTGTATCTGTATCCCCAGTAGGGAGAATTCCTTTCACGTCCTGTCCCAAAACACAACAGGAAGTAAGAGGAGAAACCTCTCTTAGACAGATGTCACCAGAACCATATATCCCATAAACCCTTGTTCTGGTGACAACTGTAAGGCTGCTTTCAGATTGATGCGGTGCGGTTTGACCGTACCTTGGTTGCAGCTCCCCCTTTTTCCCTTCCTCACCCCCACCTTTCTTTCTCTCTCAATATCTCATAATACTTCACTCTATCATCTTCCCACATTGGTACTTTATAATGTCTTTAGGATTGTTTTCTGTTTTTTATTTTTCATTTTTATTTTTTCGTTCTTATGTCTATTTTTGATTTATTGTCTCTACATCTTTATTTCACTTCATGGTTTTCTTTATTAATTTTGGGTCACTTATTTTCTTTCTATTTCCTTATTTTTTATTCATTTTTTATGTGTTACATTTTTGACCCTTACATTAACATCACACAATTTCCAACAATATTTTCTCTTGATTTTTTCTCAAAAATGTTCTTATTATTTTCTTTTCACTTTTCATTATTTTCTTAATTTTCAGTTTATTCTTATTTTCTTGGCATCTTTTATTTGTGAGTCTATTATCCACATTCCTCTTGTCCATCTCTCAACTGCTTTGCTAACGGCTGATAATGCATACACTTCCCTTATCCGGCTCTAGCCTCACCATCCTATGAATAAGCTCTGAGTGGGGGTGGGGGGCGAAATGCGTCAGTTGCGTAGCTCCTGGAAGAGACCCATGGGCTGAGGCCGTTCTCATGTTTATAGCATGCTGTCTGGTCGGGAGTGTGGTGCTTCTCTAACCCTGAATATGCACTTTCCTATAGAGTTATATTATGTCCTGCGTGTTTAGTGCACTATCTGAAAGCACTCCAAAGATGCAGCTGTCAGTAGTGATTCTTGCTGGAGGCAGAAGAACGAAACAGCAGACAGGAATGATACTTAGTGCATTTAACCTCCCTGGCGGTTATCCCGAGTGTGGCTGGGGCTTAATTTTCACACTCAGGTTGCATTGCAGGATTCAGGCAAAGTTACTTACCTTGTCCCCTGGATCCTGCGATGTCTCCCCGCTGTGTCAGCGGGCTGTGTCCTCCACCCAATGTACTGTGTGCTGGGCTCCGTTCCCTGCGAGCGTCGCAAGGAGACGGAGTCCAGTGGCAAATTCAAAAAGTGAAACACACATAACACATACAGTACACTGTAATCTGTAAGATTACATAACTGTATCAAATCATTTCACATCCCCTTTGTCCCTAGTGCTTTGTCCAGTGCCCTGCCTGCACTTTTATATTGTATTTGCCATTCTTTCTGCCTGGAAACTTGAGAATGTCCATGGCATCAAAAAAAGCATCCCTTTAGGTCAACAGTGGTTTTTGATCAGCTAGAAAACAGCAATAGTATCTACGAATCACTTGCAGAATTGAGTGATATTGATTTGTGGGGAAATTCATCATCAGACACTGAAAGTGACGACAGCGACAATTCTACAACTGTGCAAATTTCAGTGTTTTTGATTTGATTACATTATTGAATAGATGTTATTATTATTATATTATTATTTTTGATAATTATTTAAAGTTATTTATTATATTATAATTTATGATTTTGTTGTTTCACAATTTATCATACCTGGGTGTCTACTAGACTCTTGTGTGGACAGATTTATTTTTATTATTATTTATCATTATTATATTATTATTTTTGATAAATATTTATAGTTATTTATTATATTAGAATTTATATATATATATATATATATATATATTATAATTTATGATTTCGTTATTTCAAACTTTATCATACTCAGGGTGTCTACTAGACTCTTGTCTAGTGAGTTATTCCTAAGAATTACAGAGCTACAATATAAAATGCCAAATTTTTATGCGAAACAATGTACTGCTTTGAGACGCAAAAATCTGACATAATCATACCGCCAGGGAAGTTAATTGAGACGTGTACACACTATAGAGGAGTATACTTTATTCATATTTCATGTCTGAGGTTTACAACCACTTTAAGCCCTTAACGCGCAGGTAAACACACAAGACTATATGTTTTGAATCCTCTACTTATATAGTAAAGCTTGTGTTACATCAATGACGTTATTAGTCTGCAGCTGGTTTATTTCTACTTTAATATCATATTTAGTATATACTTTATAAATGCAGCATGGGCATGGAGAACATGACATGGTATAGAAGACATAGGGCATTGAGAACATGACATGGGATAGAAGACATAGGGTATGGAGAACTTGGCAGGGGATAAAGGACCCAAGGAACATAGCATATGGCATGGGATATAGGGCATGGAGCACGACACAGAATAGAGGACATACTGCATGGACAGTATGACTAAGGATAGAGGATATAGAGCATGGGGCACATGACCCAAGATAGAGGGCATAGGGCATGGAGCACATGAGAGGAGATAGAAAATATATGGCTACTTGCGATAGAGGGCATACGGCATGGAGCACATGACATGGTATACAGGTCATAAGGCATGGCGCACATGAACCGGGATGCAGGGCACAGAGCATAAAGCACCAAACACTGGAAAAAGGACATGTGACATGATGCACATGGCATGGGATAGAGGGTATAAGGCTTGAAGCACATGAACCAGGATAGAGGGCACAGGGCATGGGTCATATTACTAGAGACAGAGGTGTCCGTTTATGAAGCAGTGGGAAAAATCCACTGCTCCGTTCTCCAGCATTCACAGAGGAGATCATTCTCCTTTGGGTGCCAGTTTATGAAGCGGTGTAGATCGCTTCCCCTTTTGTGAAGTGAAGCAATCTACAAACGCTTCCAACAGTGGAGAACGCCCCCTGATACTGGAATCTGGTGAGATAGAACGAGATTACGGTACCAGAAATTCACTGAAACACTGAGATGTCGATTTATTAAGCAGTGATAAATTATCACTGCTTAGTAACGAAGCATAGGGCATGAAGCACATGACGCAGAATAGAGAGCATGTTGCACATGATCTGGGATAGAAGGCACAGTGCATAGAGCACATGCACCAGCATAGATGGCATAAGGCTCATGACAGGGGATAGAGGGCACAGGGTACAGAACACATCACTCAGGATAGAGGACAAAGGACGCGGAATATAGAACACATAACATGACATAGACGTCATGGACAACATGAAACAGGAGCTAGACAGGGGTAGGATAGGATAGGGTAGACAACATGGCACATGTGAAATGGCACAGATAGCACAGGATAGGATAGAGGACCCAGGATCCTAATAGTCAGTGTTGGCTGGAGGCATGGTACCCAACAACTCCACACAGTACTAGCAGCCTACTTTCATCCCCCAGTGGCAGTGTTGGGTGAAGGCACAATCTGTACTCCCAATAACTCTATACAACACTAACAGCCCCCTCCAGTGGTGGTATTGGGTGGAGGCATTGGGCTCTAGAGTGCCCCCCCTGAGCTCTATGGTGAGAGAATTGTACAATTCTTTGTTAGTCACTGTGAGGAGCACTGAGAGCGCTGCCAAAAATAGTGGGCAAATATGGCGACAAGTTGACTATTCAAGATTTTCATACCGTAGCGTAATGCATGTCAACATATGTTTATTTGTTTGACTATGACTTTATACTGACACTGTTTCTCTGATACAATGTAATTTGTCACCATGTCAGTTCCTGATGTACGCCTATAAATAAAAAAAATAAATAAATAGAGGAGCGTTTATCTGGAAGCCCCAAATCCTAGGATCACCTTGACCCAGGAAACAGAATGACTGACCACTATGAAAGTGCCCAGGACTAGCAAATTCCATTATTCCTGACGGATGTGTCCCTGTCTCTCCCCTGACACCTTGTTGATCTCTCCCATGGCACTGCACACTATTCCCACCTGTTCTTACTTGTCTCCAGATATGATGTAAGTGGAAGAAGAGCCTGCTTCAACAAGCTCAGCATCATTATGTACACTTTGTATTCAGAATATTTTATTAGGAAAAAAAGCAGAATGTTTGTTTTATCGCTCAACCCTCAGAATCAATGATCATTGTGTCTGTAATCACAGGCCCATCACACCTTCGTACCGCAAGGCTGGTCATGGAAGCAGCAGAAGGTATGGCGTTAAAGGGAACCCATTTACTGGTGCAATCTTCATTAGTTTTCTATGTTAGCCTCGATAGAATCTGATTACATATTTATATATAAATTATATATACTGATTTTCACATTCAGTATTGTTTCCTGATATGTTTAGAAAGCCTGCAGTCTATTGAATTTACCAATAATTGGGATCCCTTCAATTCCAAACTGTCTGCCTGGACGCATATGGCTAGAAACAGCCACCTTTACATCGATACCAAACCCACCATCCAATTCTTACTAACACACCACATACAAATGCACATGTATACCTGAAAATCTGCTAAAAGGTGCACACAGCTAAGTATTTCACACATCCATTATTGCAAAGTTTACGAATAAACTGAACATAATTATTTCAGAATTATGAGAGCTATTGATCTGTCCAAAATCTGACATAAGATTTCTAGTATGAACACTCAAATGGAAAAAAAAAAATCCCAAATTTTCTATCTATGCCAAAATACTGCATATGCACACCCACACATACACAGTATACACACATTACACAACTGTGTATGTTGTATGTAGTGTGTCTCTACATACAGCTTTCAGACACACACAGATCACTGTTAACACATTCTTACCATATACACACAGATCTAACACAATCTTACCATATATACACACACAGATCAAACAAAATCTTACCACATACACATAGCTAACACAATCTTACCATATATACACACACAGATCGAAAAAAATCTTACCACATACACATAGCTAACACAATCTTACCACATACTCACAGATCTAACACAATCTTACCACATACTCACAGATCTAACACAATCTTACCACATATGCACACAGAGCTAACACAATCTTACCACATACTCACAGATCTAACACAATCTTACCACATATGCACACAGAGCTAACACAATCGTACCACATACACACAGAGCTAATACAATCTTACCACATACACACAGATCTAACACAATCTTACCACATACACACAGAGCTAACACAATCTTACCACATACACACAGAGCGAGCACAATCTTACCACATACACACAGAGCTAACACAATCTTACCACATACACACACCTGACAGTCTAATCTAGTGTTGGGCCGACTGCTCCATGCTGTCTGTCTGGTGGGGGGGACCCTGAGCAGAATTTATAAAGCCTTGTGCCCCCCCTGCTGGAGGGGCCCATGTGACGTCAGGGGGAACAGGAGCTGGGCTGTCTCACTTCTGCCTCTGAAACTGATCTGTGAAATGGGAGACCTGACTCGACATTATTCCCATGGCCTCGACATAAGGTACAGCGATAAGTATACACCGCTAATGAGCAATTACCATATAATCACCTCCCAATTAGCTCTTATAATGATGAATTAAACATTCGAGCTGCTGGATTAGATTTCTGGCTTTGTGTATTATTTACACGGCTGGTTCTGGCACAGGAGGTGCGTTATACAATGCACACAACAGCCAAGGGGTCAGAGAAATCCATGACACCTGAGAGACTCCTGTATGATATATGGCAGAAGATTGCACAGTGCAATAAGATTCTTCCTGCAACTGTATAGGAGGGTATCCTGTACCAAGAGGGGTTATCTGCACCCCAAATTATCCTGCCATAATGAGATCTGTTCCTCTATCTGTAAAAAGGCAAATCCTGTACCAGGAGGGGTTATCTGCACCCCAAATGACCCCCCATCATAATGAGATATGTTCCTCTATCTGTAAAATAGTAAATCCTGTACCAAGAGGGGTTATCTGCACCCCAAATAACCCCCGTCATAATGAGATCTGTTCCTCTAACTGTAAAATGGGAAATCCTGTACCAGGAGGGGTTATCTGTACCCCACACTACCTCCAATATAACATGATCTATTCCTTTAACTGTATAAGGGGGGATTTTATACCAGGAGGGGTTATCTGTACCCCACACTACCTCTGATATAACAAGATATATTCCTTTAACTGTATAAGGGAGGATATTATACCAGGAGGTGGTTATCTGCACCTGAAATTACGACCATTAAAAATATATTGTGGTTGATTCACTAAAGGCAAATAGACTGCACGAGAAATTGTTCCAGAGCTTAGTAAATAAGGGGAAGATCTGCTGACTTCCATCATCCAATCATGTGCATGCAAACATTTTTATTTTTTTCTGTGCATGTGATTGGGTATTCTTTGCAAAGTGTTATTTACTAAGCTCTGGAGCAAATGCCCTTGCAGAGTATAACTGCGCTTGCAAAGTGCGCAGTCTATTTACCTTTAGCAAATCAACCCCATAATTTTCTATAACCACGAGGGAAAATCCTGTACCATGAGGGGCAATCTGCACCCCAAATTATACCCATTAAATGAAATCTCTTCCAACAACTGTACAGCGGGATATTCTGTACCAGGAAGGGCTATCTTCAACCCAAATTAGTTCCATTATGAGATCTGTTCCTATAACCGAATGGGGGATAGATATCCTTGCTGGGACCGGATATCAACACCCCAAACAGAAACATAGAAGGGTAACGACTGAAAAAGACCAAGTCGTCCAAACAGTTTGCCTCTTTTTTATATGTCTGTGTTAAGCAAATTCACTTACTGTTGACTGGCATACTACCTCTGCTGGAATTCTGTTCCAAGCATCAACTACTCTTTCTGTAAAAAAAAATACTTTCTAAGGATAGTTTTGAATTTTGCTTATGTTAGTTTGAGGTCACGTCCCCGTGTTCTTGATCATAGCTTCATACTGAAAATACTGCCCCCTGAACCTCATTCACACCCATAATGAAGTTAAGTTTCAGTAAAGCTTACCTTTTCCCTTCTTTCCTCAAAACTGTAGATATCAAGTTCCCAGTCTCCCCCTGATATGTTTTATCCCTCAGACCTCTCACAATTTTTGTTGACAGTCTCTGGGCTACTTCTATCTTATCGATATCTTTTGTAAATGAGGTCTCCAGAACTGGACAGAGTATTCTAAATGAGGTCTCACTAAAGATCTATATAGAAGAATCAGGACCTCCTTCCTCCTGTTGGTGATAACTAAAAATGTATAAAAGGAAATGAGGACTTCCTTGCTCCTGCTGGAGATCCCTCTAGTCATAACTTAAGATCTCTACAGACAAATCAGGACCTCCTTCCTCTTGCTGAAGATTTCTCTAGTGATAACTAAAGATCTATATAGCGGAATCAAGGCAGCCTTCCTCCTCATCAGGACATCTGGTGATCCCACTAATGATAACTAAAGCTCTATATAGGAGAATCAGGACCTTTTTCGGCAGGCAATAAAGGATTTTTTTTTTTTCCGTTCAACCAGCAAACTGAACAAAAAAAGCGCCCCCCCCCCCATCAACACACTCAATGTGGATGGGGAAATCCTTCCCATTGATCTATCACATTATGATAGCAGGGAGACTTCAAATCCAACAGGGTACAGAGGTCAGTCGTTAAATCGACTTTTGTACAACCTACCTTACCATAAATGGATCGTAATTTGGCTGGTCCTTGCTGAACCGGCTGAATTTCAACCAATGTATGGGCAGCTTTACTCCTACTGGAGATCCCTCTCCTTCCTCCTGTTGACTGGTCTCTGTTTTGAATGAACTGCATCACACTCCAATATCTATCCTTTAGCCAACAAATGATACCCAATAATAATGGATTTCCTCCTATAATTGTAGGAGGTATCCTAATACCATATCAGCACCTCAAAAATACAACTATTATATTGAGATTACTGAGTATTATTGTAAAGAGGAGTATCCTGTACTGGTAAAAGCTTTCTGAACCCTGAATTATTCTCATTAGAATGATATTCCTTCTTATTACTGTATAGAGGGATAGCCTGTACTGGGTGGGGCTACCCATGCCCCAAAGTACTCCTATTATTATGAGTTTCCTTCCATTAAATGTATAAAGGGAACCCACGTACTAGGAAAGGCTATCTGCACCCCATAAACACATAGAGGTATATCCTGTACCGGGAGGTGATATCTGTACCCCAAATTACACTCATTATGAAATTTCTTCACATAACAGTATAGGGGGATATCAGGTATCTGGCGCAAAGCTGGATCATCCACAAGGAACTCTAAGCAGGAGCCCAGTGCAGAGAGAAGTCCAGGTACAACTTTCATGCAGTAAACCAGGGAGATATCAGTTGGCCAAAGCTAGGCCACATTACAATTAGGGATGGACTTGTAAGCAGTTGGTGTCTGATGAAGCCAGTACAGACAATAAAGAGGAGGTGACTTCTCTGTGCTTATTGCAATCCTTAATAACATCAACTGAAGGAATGAGAGGGCCAAAGCTGCTATTTCCTAGGGACCAATTCTGACATTCACTGTCAGGAAGAAGTATCTGCACCCCAAATAAACACCCCAAGCTAATTTTATGAGCCCACTCCATCCTATATACCAGACTGATAGTACAAATTGCCTGGAGCAGAATAACAGAAACACAACATTTTAATTTTTTCTATTGGTGCCTGACTGCTAAAGGTGTGGGGGACCCCTTAAACAGTAAAGATGACTCATACACTGCCCATGGCACAGATTCAAACTCCTCTTGTGATGATTGGGCAACTATCTGGCCAAGTGCGGGCTACGATGACGACACTACTGACTGTTAGCAGCGATTCTTATCACAACGAAGATTATTCCAACATATGTGAGCCGGGCGGAATGGTTCCTTTTGTATGGAAAAAAGGAAACAAGATGTTCACCCTGCATGCAGTTCTAACACAATTCGGCAAAGACGGGGTGAAGATCAGAGCAGCTCTTGGCACTGATGGGACAGGACACGAACAGAAGTTTCTCTCCACATGGCAATGGGTGATGTGGCCTTGGTGGTTTTTTTTTATAGAAAGGATTGTTGTTTTACTTAGGCGGCTTTCGAAATCTGTTAAGATGCATAATACATATATATATATATATTTATACAGTGTGTATGTACATACATAAGGGAAATAGATACAAAGGTGGGCATATACATATGTACAGGGTATACATATAGAGTAGAGTGATACATGGAAGGCTATAATAGAGGGTTATGGCTAAATAGAATAGAGTACAGATATATATAGAAGGTATATGGGTACACAGAGGGTTATGACCTCATAGACAGGTATACAGAGATGTAAAGGATATATTGATACACAGAGAATTATGGATGTAACAAACAGTATACAGATATTTAAAGGGTATATAGGTACATAGGGGTTGCTTTACTAAAGGCAAATACACTGTGCACTTTGCAAGGACAGTTGCTCCAGAGCTTTTTAAATGAGCAAAAGCTTTGCTGACTTCCCCCATCCAATCATGTGCCAGCAAACATATAGTTTTTTTTATTTTCCTTGCATGTGATTGGGTATCTTTGCAAAGGGAATCTTTACCTCATTTACTAAGCTGTGAAGCAACTGCACTTTGAAAAGTGCACAGTCTATTTGCCTTTAGTAAATTAACCCCATATGGTGTGTTGATACAGAATGGGTTATTAGTACGTAGAGAGTATGGGGTTGATTTACTAAAATCAAATTTACTGTGCACTTTTGAACCTGCAGTTGCACTCTGCAAAACCAGTTGCTCTAGAGCTTAGTAAATGAGGGAGAGCTCCGCTGGCTTCCATCATCCAATCATGTGCAAGCAAAAATGCATTTTTTTATTTTCCTTGCATGTGATTGGTTATTTTTTTATAAAGTGAAGCCTTATCTCATTTACTAAGCTCTGGGGCAACTGCATTTGCAGAGTGCAACTGCATTGTCAAAAGTGCCCAGTCTCTTTGCCTTTAGTAAATCAACCCCTATATAAGCACATAGAGGGTGCATACATACATTATAAATATATGTGTACACAGAGGGTATATGGATACACAAAGCTTTGTAAGTACACAGAGGGTTATGGCTATATAGAAAGGAGTACAAATATGTACAAGGGTACAACTAGGTTGAATAGATACAGAGAGGGTTATGGGAAGAAAGAGGGTGTACAAGTAAAAGAGGGTGCACAAACACACAAAAAGTATACAAGCGCATGGAGGGTGTACAGATACATGGATGTGACGGGTATAAGGGCATACAGGATACAGAGAATGTACAGATATGTGAAGGGTATACAGAGAATGTACAGCTAGGTGAAGGGTATACAGAGAATACACAGATATATAACAGGCATACAGAGAATGTACAGATATGTGAAGGGTATAAAGAGAATGCACAGATATGTGAAGCGTATACGGAGAATGTACAGATATGTGAAGGGTATACAGAGAATGTACAGATATGTGACGGGCACACAGAGAATGTACAGATATCTGACAGGTATAAGGGCATACAGAGAATGTACAGATATGTGAAGGGTATACAGAGAATGTACAGCAAGGTGAAGGGTATACAGAGAATACACAGATATATGACAGGCATACAGAGAATGTACAGATATGTGAAGGGTATACAGAGAATGCACAGATAGGTGAAGGGTATACAGAGAATGCACAGATATGTGACGGGTATACAGAGAATGTACAGATAGGTAAAGGGTATACAGAGGTTGTACAGATATGTGAAGGGTATACAGAGAATGCACAGATATATGACAGGCATACAGAGAATGCACAGATATGTGACGGGTATACAGAGATTGTACAGATATATGACAGGCATACAGAGAATGCACAAATATGTGACGGGTATACAGAGATTGTACAGATATATGACAGGCATACAGAGAATGCACAGATATGTGACGGGTATACAGAGAATGCACAGATATGTAAAGGGTATACAGAGAATGCACAGATATGTGAGGGGTATACAGAGAATGTACAAATATATGACAGGCATACAGAGAATGTACAGATATGTGACGGGTATACAGAGAATGCAGATATGCAAAGGGTATGCAGAGAATGTACAGATATGTGACGGGTATACAGAGAATGCACAGCTATGTAAAGGGTATACAGAGAATGCACAGATGTGTAAAGGGTATACAGAGAATGTACAGATATGTGAGGGGTATACAGAGAATGTACAAATATATGACAGGCATACAGAGAATGTACAGATACACAGATATGTGAAGGGCATACAGAGAATGCACAGATATATGACAGGCATACAGAGAATGTACAGATATGTTTAGGGTATACATAGAATGTACAGATAGGTTAAGTGTATACAGAGGTTGTACAGATACAGTATGTGAAGGGTATATAGAGAATGTACAGATATGTAAAGGGTATACAGAGAAATTAGATATGTAAAGGTATACAGAGAATGCACAGATATGCAAAGGGTATACAGAGAATGTACAGATATGTGAAGGGCATACAGAGAAAGTACAGATATGTGAAGGGTAGAAGGGTATATTGAGAATGTACAAATATGTGAAGGGTATACAGAGAATGTACAGATATGTGAAAGGTATACAAAGAATGTACAAATATGAGAAGGGTATACAGAAAATGTACAAATATGTGAAGGGTATAAAGAAAATGTACAGATATGTGAAGGGTATACAGAGAATGTACTGATATGTAAAGGGTATACAGAGAATGTATAGATATGTAAATGGCATAAGGATAATCACATAGGTTGTACAGATATGTAGAGGGTATAAAGAGGATGTATGGAATCATAGGGAATGTACAGATTTATAAAGAGTATATTGCTTTATTTAAGGTTGTACATAGAAGGTGTATGTTATTTAAAGGGTGTACACCCAAACTTGTGCTGTGCGGGGGTTAATTCTTAACAGATAATAAGAATGTAACTGTGTCTTATGGGTTTCTTTATAACATGATGTTGGGAAATGTCTGCAAAGCAATTACTTACAACTGTTTCCTTTATTCATTAAGGTAGAGAGTGAAGGCTACAAACGATGTGCTGTATTCAGAAGTAATGAAGATCCAAGACAAATGGTGTTTAATTCTGAAGATTGCGGCAATCTGGACAGGACAGGTAGATATCCCACCACCTGTTGTTCTCTGTGATTGATCTCCTTGTGTATTGGCAGTTATAGGACAGGTCTGAAATCACCGGAGTTGGGTTGCCAATCCACAAAGGGGGCGCATTGCTGATGTACAAAATTCAGTGGTCATGTAAGTGTTACAGGTGAACATATATCTTGTTTACAAGGCTAAGATTTGTTTTTAAGTATCTGCACTATCTTTACATTATAGGCTTGTATGCATTAGACGGCCATTCCTGTTCGAGAGGAGTTGATCTAGTGATGGGACTGTTGGTATATTTTAGCTCGATCAGCGCTTGCAGCCAATCAGTTGCAGCGCTGATCAGTGTATTCTGACAGGAGAGTCCCACTGCCAGAATACAATAGCGCAGAGTGGGAATTCCCTCATCTACCACGAATGTGTGGATGGGGGAATAGGTTGTTTTTTCTGATCAGCCAACTGGCTGATCAAAACAAAAGGAAAAAAGATCCATTTATAGCCAGCTTTAGGGAGATCGATGTAAGTGATCAGGAGAGCAAGTGTATCCAGTCACTGTATGGCAATGATGGACAAAAGTACTAGGGAAGAGTGATAGGGTTTCCTGTATAGACAGCTGGGATAATATATCCAGACAGCTCTGTGCTCAGTCTCTGGCTGGCCGAGTCACTCATTGTCAGTTACTGATCCGAGTCGGAGAGGATGGAGGAGATGGACATGGCATGCACAGCTCAGGTACTGTTACACATTATTCTCCTGATTATTCTTGCTGTGTATGTGTATATCATGTCATTGTATGAGAGGGGAAGACTGTTGTCCCTCTGTGATGTGGAAATCAATTCCTACACTTGTCACAACAATCCCCTCTGCTGTGTGTGTAGAGTATATTGCTAGTCATACATGCATAGTTTTTTGTTCAGACCACAGGCTGAATGAGAGAGATCCAATATTTTCCTCCATCCACACTAAACAACATGGATGGAGGGGTCTTCCCTGGTGGCTATTATATTCAGACAACAGCAGTGCCCGCAGCTATCTGAATACCCAAACTGGCTGGATCTGATTGGATGCAGTCACTGTTCCACCAACAGTTTTTCACCTAGCTCCTTCGATTTTTCAATTCCGGTGACAGGACCAACCATGGCTCAAATTTTGGCTGATTTAGTGGGGAAAAAGATAATATTCGAGCCATGGGTGGCCTTGTCAGCCAAACTGAAATGGCTAAGGAGCCATGTATGGGCCAGCTTGATACACTGGGGTTGATTTACTAAAAATGTAGAGAACGTTCACTGAGCCCAGTAAAAATGGTAAGTTGTGATCAAGTCCGTCATCCATTCATATGCAAGAATTGGTTGAGATTGGATGAATGAAGTGAACACAAATTCACCTTATTTACCAAGCTCATTGAACATTCATTTAACAAGGTTTTAGTAAATCAACCCTTGTTCCACTGGAGGACATTTTCCTGTCATAGAGCCAGGCAATGCTAAACAGGAGCAGTGAGACCATTTGAGGTGGCGTTAAGACAGATTTATGATAATTCCTTCCTTGGCTGCTCTGAAGTAGCCCTGGGAAAGAACAATGCCTGCCTTGACCATCTTTTAATTGTGCGTCTGTTTTTATTGAAAATCTGTCTTATCTCCAGTGCTAGATCTGTCGCAGACCTGTGCAAATTTGTCTCAGTTGCCTGCCCCAAGGGCAGGGTCACAAATACATATAAAAACTGATGCATAGAATCTGATGACTGACAGGCAGCCTTATTTGGGTTTACAGTACACTTGTAGCTAATTTGCTTGATAAATGCCCCTTGTGTTTTAGAAGTGTACATTTCCTTCTATGTGTGTCCATCAAGCAGCTTCCATCATCCTCCGTTTTCTACTTCAATAGAGATCTGACATCAGGAGGGTTCTGGCTTTTCTCTTCTGTTTTGGAATAAATCAACTTATAGCAACTTCAAAGTAATCTAATAAAAAAAAATCTTTGAGTAAGGCTAAAAACATAAGATAATATAATGGAAATTGCAGAGCTAAGCCAGAGGTGACTGGAATTATACAAATTATATAAGTCTCACTGACCCCCTTTATAATAATTCTGTATCTCCTGCCTACCTCTGATAAAAGTAAATACATCCATCTTTTTGCATAACATCAGAGCAGTGACTGTACATGAGGAGACTCGGGTATAATGCCAGCATCCATAGAGGACTACCTGACCATATACATGGGGCTTCCTCCACCCACACCCTGGGTATAGTGTCTACATAGAACATAGATGACTGCGCAAATGACTGTACACACTGAGCTTCTTTCATCAGCACCGGGAGTATAGTACCTGCACATACTACAGTATAGAGGACTATCTGAGCAGTACATGTACACACAGAGCTTCCAACTACCCAGACTTGGGGTATAGTGCCTGCACATATTATAGAGGACTATCTGAGCAGCAGCACATTATTCTGGTCAGAAGAGAACTCGTGTCAGTTTTCCTTTTCTTAGCTGTATCACTTCATACAGCAGTCTGCCATAGCAGGATTAGATTCAGCTCAGATAAAGTCACTTTTTATGCCACACAAACAGATGTCTGATCACTGTACGGTGATTGTGACAGTAACAGATGAACTCTGGACACAAAAGTTCCTCATAAACATAATTGGCTGGCTTTGAAAGGTCAACCATTCTAAAATATTCTGTGATAGGATAACACTACACAGAAAGGGCAATCCTGTCCACGACAGAAAAAAATTGTTTCCCTACAAATTCCCCCAATACAATCTTTCCCTACTCTGTGTGTATCCCTGTACAATCTCCCCCTAGTCTGTGTATCCCTGTACAATATCTTCCTAGTCTGTGTGTGTCCATACAATCTCCCCCTAGTCTGTGTATCCCTGTACAATCTCTTCCTAGTCTGTGTGTGTCCAAACAATCTCTTCCTAGTCTGTGTGTGTCCAAACAATCTCTTCCTAGTCTGTGTGTGTCCGTACAATCTCTTCCTAGTCTGTGTGTCCCTGTAAATCTCTTCCTAGTCTGTGTGTGTCCAAACAATCTCTTCCTAGTCTGTGAGTGTCCAAACAATCTCTTTCTAATCTGTGTGTGTCCGTACAATCTCTTCCTAGTCTGTGTGTGTCCGCACAATCTCTTCCTAGTCTGTGTGTGTCCGTACAATCTCTTCCTAGTCTGTGTGTGTCCGTACAATCTCTTCCTAGTCTGTGTGTCCCTGTAAATCTCTTCCTAGTCTGTGTGTGTCCGTACAATCTATCCCTAGTCTGTGTGTGTCCGTACAATCTATCCCTAGTCTGTGTGTGTCCGTACAATCTCTTCCTAGTCTGTGTGTGTCCATACGATCTCTTCCTAGTCTGTGTGTTTATACAATCTCTTCCTAGTCTGTGTGTGTCCATACAATCTCTTCCTAGTCTGTGTGTTTATACAATCTCTTCCTAGTCTGTGTGTGTGTCCGTACAATCTCTTCCTAGTCTGTGTGTGTGTCCGTACAATCTCCTCCTAGTCTGTGTGTGTGTCTGTACAATCTCCTCCTAGTCTGTGTGTGTGTCCGTACAATCTTTCCCTAGTCTGTGTGTGTCGATACAATCTCTTCGTAATCTGTGTGTGTCCATACAATCTCTCCCTAGTTTGTGTGTGTCCGTACAATCTCTTCCTAGCATGTACAGTGCATCCGGAAAGTATTCACAGCGCTTCACTTTTTCCACATTTTGTTATGTTACAGCCTTATTTCAAAATGGATTAAATTCATTATTTTCTATAAACAATACCCCATAATGAAAATGTGACAGAAGTTTGTTTGAAATCTTTCTAAATTTATTAAAAATAAAAAAATTCAATGTACATAAGGCACCAATTACAGCCTCAAGTCTTTGTGAGTATGATGCTACAATCTAGGCACACCTATTTTTGGACAGTTTCTCCCATTCTTCTTTGCAGGACCTCTCAAGCTCCATCAGGTTGGATGTGGAGTGTTGGTGCACAGCCATTTTCAGATCTCTCCAGAGATGGTCAATCGGGTTCAAGGACATTCACAGAGTTGTCCCATAGCCACTCTTGGATGTCATTGTCCCGTTGGAAGATGAACCTTCACCCCAGTCTGAGGTCCAAAGAGCCCTGGAGCAGGTTTTCATCACGGATGTCTCTGTACATTGCTGCATTCACCTTTCCCTTAATCCTGACTAGTCTCCCAGTTCCTGCTGCTGAAAAACATCCCCACAGCATGATGCTGCCACCACCATGCTTCACTGTAGGGATGGTATTGGCCAGGTGATGAGGGGTGCCTGATTTCCTCCAGACATGACGCTTGCCATTCAGGCCAAAGAGTTCCATCTTTGCTTCATCAGATCAGAGAATTATGTTTCTCATGGTATGAGAGTCCTTCAGGTGCCTTTTGGCAAACTCCAGGTGGGCTGTCATGTGCCTCTTACTGAGGAGTGGCTTCCATACAGGCCTGATTGGTGGAGTGCTGCAGACATGGTTGTTCTTCTGGAAGGTTCTACTCTCTCCACAGAGAAACACTGGTACTCTGTCAGAGTGACTATCAGATTCTTGGATACCTTCCTGACTAAGGCCCTTCTAGCTCTAGGAAGAGACCTGGTAGTTCCAAACTTCTTCCATTTACGGATGATGGAGGTGAAAATATTGAATTTAATCAATTTTGGAATAAGGCTGTAATATAACAAAATGTGGAGAAAGTGAAGCGCTGTGAATACTTTCTGGATGCACTGTATGTGTGTCCGTACAATCTCTTCCTAGTCTGTGTGTGTCTGCACAATCTTTTCCTAGCCTGTGTGTGTCCGTACAATCTCTTCCTAGTCTGTGTGTGTCCGTACAATCTTTTCCTAGTCTGTGTGTGTCCGTACAATCTCTTCCTAGTCTGTGTGTGTCCGAACAATCTTTTCCTAGTCTGTGTGTCTGTGCAATCTCTTCCTAGTCTGTGTGTCCGTGCAATCTCTTCCTAGTCTGTGTGTGTTTCCGTACAATCTTTTCCTAGTCTGTGTGTGTCCATACAATATCTTCCTAGTCTGTGTGTGTCTGTACAATCTTTTCCAAAATGTGGAAAAAGTGAAGTGCTGTGAATACTTTCTGGATGCACTGTATGTGTGTCCGTACAATCTCTTCCTAGTCTGTGTGTGTCCGTACAATCTTTTCCTACTTTGTGTGTGTCCGTACAATCTCTACCTAGTCTGTGTGTGTCCATACAATCTTTTCCTATTCTGTGTGTGTCCGTACAATCTCTTCCTAGTCTGTGTGTGTCCGTACAATCTCTTCCTAGTCTGTGTGTATCCGTACAATCTTTTCCTAGTCTGTGTGTGTCCGTACAATCTCTTCCTAGTCTGTGTGTGTCCGTACAATATTTTCCTAGTCTGTGTGTGTCCATACAATCTCTTCCTAGTCTGTGTGTGTCCATACAATCTCTTCCTAGTCTGTGTGTGTCCATACAATCTCTCCCTAGTCTGTGTGTGCCCGTACAATCTTTTCCTAGTCTGTGTGTGTCCATACAATCTCTCCCTAGTCTGTATATCACCGTATAATCTCTCCCTAGTCTGCATATATCAACGTACAATCTCTCCCTAGTCTGTGTGTGTGTCCGTACAATCTCTCCCTAGTCTGTGTGTGTCCATACAATCTATCCCTAGTCTGTATGTGTGTCCATACAATCTATCCCTAGTCTGTATGTGTGTCCATACAACCTCTCCCTAGTCTGCGTATATCACCGTACAATCTATCCCTAGTCTGTATGTGTGTCCATACAATCTCTCCCTAGTCTGCGTATATCACCGTACAATCTATCCCTAGTCTGTATGTGTGTCCATACAATCTCTTCCTAGTCTGTGTGTGTCCATACAATCTCTCTCCCTAGTCTGTGTATATCACCATACAATCTCTCCCTAGTCTGCGTATATATCACCGTACAATCTCTCCCTAGTCTGCGTATATCACTGTACAATCTCTCCCTAGTCTGCGTGTGTGTCCCCATACATAATCTCCCCAGTCTGTGTGCATCATAGTACATTCCTCCTCAGTTTGTTTTTGTCTCTCCCTAATTTAGCTTTAGTGTGTGTATCCTCATACAATCTGTCTCCAGCCTGTATGTGTCCCTGTACAATATCCCCGCATATTGCCCTCCTAGGACAAGACTGCAGACAAATCCACCTCTTCACAACATTATAACACTGTAGAGCTCCATGATTCTGGCTAAAATGAGAATCACAATTTTTTTTGCTTAGAATAAAGATCATGATTCTCTCACGATTCTCGTGGCATAATATCATCTTTCACATTATACAAAAAAATTGGGTTACCTTTACTGTTTTTTTTTTCTTTAATTAATTAAAGTGTATTTTTTTAAAAAAAAATTGCATTTGAAAGATCGCTGCGCAAATACAATATGACATAAAATATTGCAGCAATCGCCATTTTATTCTCTAGGGTCTCTGCTAAAAATATATATATAATGTTTGGGGTTTCTAAGTAATTTTCTAGCAAAAAATACTGATTTAACTTGTAAGCAACAAGTATAAGAAAAAGGTGTAGTCTTTAAGTGGTTAATCTGACCTCATTTACAGACTGAAGTTCCTACCTTTGATCTAAAAGAATTAAATGTTACAATGTTTCTCTTTATCTCCAGCAGTGAGCAGAGAATGGCTCTGCACTGAATCGAGGAAATGCTGTTTTAAGATCGTGAGTGGGGTTGAATCGTGATCTCGATTCTTTAATGATTAATCGCGCAACTCTATAACACTTTAACTGTTAACAGTGAGCATTGGCAGAGAGCACAGGAAGTTATCAGCTCACAAGTTTTCTGGCAGGATCAACATTACAGATTGCTCCCACATCATGAGGTCCAGGTACAGCTCCCAAGGTTTTACCAAGGTTGCACCAATCCGGATGCACTGCTTATATTGTGGTATTAGAAGACAGTGAAGAGTTGATTGAAGAATCCACAAAAGAAAATAAAAAAGTAGTTAAATGTGATTTCTTCATAAGGTAGAGCGTTCCTTCACCTTAGGACAAAAAACTGTTTCACGGAGTGGGATAGGGTTATAGGGGGACAATCAGAAAACATGTCCTCAAAAGCTTTCCAATCTCCAATCACCTGAAGGTACTAGCCTATAACCCATGGTCTATGAATACTCAACCTGAGTCCTGTATTGTGGATGTAAACCCGGAAAAAAAAATGTAATTAATAATTCTGCGTAGTAGAGTAGAGCATGTCATGTCATCTGTGCCCAGTCTTGCCACAAAGAGTTAATCCAGCTCTGAGCAACCCCCTTATCTTTTTTCAGTAAGAAAACAACGACTAACTGAGAAATAGAAGACATTTCTTCCCCCTGCTGTGTGAGTGACAGGTCATTTTCTTATCTCATGCATGGAGCAGAGGAAACTTCACACTCCCCCCTCCTTTCTCCTTCAGCTCTCCCAGGATTGGCTGCTCCACACCTCAGCATGATTGGGCATACTGAAGTCATGTGGTGTCTTTCCTGAGTTCTGGGCTAGATGTTTCTCAAAACTAAGGGATAGCAAAGTAGGATAGTATAGAGGTGGGTGGGGAGTCTTGTGACATCACAACTCCACCCACTGAGCTCCAGCAAAGAGACCTACCCACTGATTCCAGAGATTTGTGGGGCTGCTACTGCTGAAGGGGGATAACATTTGCAAGGTAAGGATACATGCAGGAGGCTTGCATGTATATATACATTAATACTGTACCATTAGTTTATACTGGGTGAGTGGTGGGTTTACATCCACTTTAAGATAAGAGAATTCCATTGTTGGAGTTTGCATACACTGTAAGTTCACATCACTCCTGTCCTCTGAACACTGTGGGCAGCCAGTGTCACCCTGAATGGGGTGGGGTCACCCACCTTCTAGATATGGTAGGTAAGGTTATCTGGCCCAGTCTGCTCATGTGTGGAAGTAAAATGGTACTCCAGCACCGACATGTCCACATGTCAGAATCCTCAGTATGGCGGCTGGTTGGCACCTGGCTTAGCGGTATTGTTGATTACAGGACACGCTGTATTTTAGAGTGGCGGCATAATTATGTCTAATCTCTGGAAATACAAGCGCACACATGTAAGTGATTTGCAGCGCATACATTTAGCATATATAAATGATAAAGAGCATCTGGAAAGTGTACGCTACTCGCTCATTAGGTGAGAGAGCGGACGGGGGACATGTGATGGGCACACAAGGTGGCATTGTTCGGTGGTGCCAGGCGATGGTGAATTCCACGTCTTGTTCCTTCTACCTAGTCGCCTGCTATTTATAGACACAGGCCTTGTGGTTTCCCGACACATTGCTGCGCTCCGCCGCCGCGTTCCGGAGCTCATAGAATGAAATATTAAAGAAAAGTTTTAATAGCTGACAATTCTGACAGAAGAAAATGGTCGGGGTGAATTATGTTCAGCTGGCCGCTGAAGGGAGCATTATACTCCGAGGTTGCCTGGTCTGGAGTCACCGCAACGGTAACACTTCACATAGGAAAACAATAACAGTGACAGATATAATCCACCGAGCGCTACGGAACCACAAACACAGACAGTTACGACAATGGGCCAATTGTTACTACAACCCACTAACTGTTACTACGACATGCCGATTGTTACTACAACACACTAATTGCTACCACAAAGCCAAATTGTTAACACATACTGATTGTTACTACAATGCCCAATGGTTACTACAACACACCAACTATTACTACAAGATGCAGCTTTTTAGTACAACACATTTAGGGCTCTTGCACATGGGCATCTGAGTCTGTGCCACAAAAATCCTGCCATTTTCTATTTTTTTCATATACCTGTACACTATACTTGTGTCTATGCGAGTACCACCTGATATCCAGAGTACAGCAGCACACAGCCATTCATGACTATGGGCGGCTGTACACAGCATCTGGGCTGCCTGTGTGGGGGCTAAATGTTACTAAAACATACTAACTGTTATTACAAAATTAATGATAATTACTTAATCATGTAGATTGTTACTAAAATGCCCAGTTACTACAAAATTATGAATATCACTGCAACATACTGATAGTTACTACAATGTACCAAGTATTGGGATGACTGCCTTTAATATTGAGTTGGCCCACTCTTTGCAGCTCTAACAGCTTCAACTCTTCTGGGAAGGCTGTCCACAGGGTTTATGAGTGTCTATAGGAATGTTTGACCATTCTTCCAGAAGTGCATTTGTGAGGTCAGGCGCTGATGTTGGATGAGAAGGCCTGGCTCGCAGTCTCCACTCTAATTCATCCCAAAGGTTTTCTATCGGGTTGAGGTCAGGCCTCTGTGCAGGCTCATTGTAAATC
>BLSH010370812.1:631918-660605 GCA_018402905.1 Glandirana rugosa | reverse complement strand
GGAAGTGACGTAATCAAAAGCGTGGCCGCTTTTGATTACGTCACTTCCGGTTTCGAGCACACTGTTACCTGGAGCGCAAACGAACTGAGAGGAAGGAAGGCAATCTCACCTTCCTCAAGCAGGTGTCAGCCTGCGGTTTTACATTGAAAGGTTCTGGATTTTTATACTTTCACTGTGGAATCTTTCTGTATGAATCTCCTGTTTGAATAAACCTCTTTTTGAAAAAATACTACACCATCGAGGCAAATCTGTTTTTCCACATATCACTGCAACAACGTCTGGGTGAATCACTAAAGATTGGAGGAAGTTGGAAATAATATCTACCTACCATGATTGAAGCGGGAAACGAACGTAGGAGGAAAGCAACTCGACTGCAAATGTAAAGGAGGAGCTGCACCCCGGAAATTCCAAAGACCCCATTTACCACACGCGAGAGACCCCTGAGGGGTGTGAAGGATCCGGTAAGTGAGGGCACATCGGGAAGGATCCGGTAAGTGAGGGCACATCGGGGGTGAGCATGAGTGATTTCCACAAGCCACATTAAGTTTTTGAAGAACACTTAAACAGCACGTTACTGCACAGAGTCTTTTATTGGAAAATACCTGCCTTATACATATTGAAACTGTATATCCACTTGTACAGACTGCTATAGACTGAATAAGGATTAAGGATATCAGTGGAGGATTTTGTTTTTTTCTTTGGAATTATTGTGATACGAAAGAATCATGTAGTTTTAGAAAAACATATAGGTGACTGTATATCCACTTGAAACCCACCAGGGGAATTTCACAGAATTTACAGATTTTTTATGAACATTGATGACACTTGTGTGATATTATCTGATAGTTCAACGTCATTTTATATTATATGAGACACCTTTAAATAATCTGGTTTGCACGTGTGACTTTACATCCACTTTATTGTTTTATTCATCATTTTTCAAATGTTTTTCATATTTTCTCATTTTTAAAGAAAACACTTTTTATTTTACACCTGATGTTTATTATTATCTTTTAAGACCCACCTTGAACTCATTATTCACTTGACAGCACTTTTTACTATTTTACCTATATATAAGTTAAATGTGGATAATTTTCAATTTTTAACATTTGCACTTTAAAGCACCTTATATCAGTAATTCGCATAATATTTCATTATTCCACAGACAGCGCCATATCCGTTTATTCCATTTCATTATATATATATATATATTAGCAGACACCCTAGGGAATAAAATGGTGGTCGTTGCAACTTATTATGTTACACAGTATTTGCACAGCAATTTTTCAAACCAGTTTTTTTTTTTTTTGGAAGGAAACTGTTTCATGAATTAAAAAAAAAAAAAAAAACAGCAAAGTTAGCCCGATTTTTTTGTATAATGTGAAATATGATGTTATGCCGAGTAAATAGATACCTAACATGTCACGCTTTAAAATTGCGTACACTTGTGGAAAGGCGCCAAACTTCAGTACTTGAGAATCTCCATAGACAACGCTTTAAAAATTTTTAGAGGTTACCTGTTTAGAGTTACAGAGGATGTCTAGTGCTAGAATTTTTGCTCTCACTCTAACGATCGTGGCGAATATAACCTGTGTGTATCTGTCTCTGATAGCCAGTGCCTCACCAGCCATTGACCTCACCGCACGTCCCTGGAACACACTGAGACCAGGACATATCCTGCAGTCCTGTCTGCCGCCATCTCCTACATCTCTGTCATATTAGTAAATATTTGTGCTTCGTTCAGCGGATTCATAGACTCACGAGTTAACAAAATTCTCTAGTAAGTGGAAATATTGGTTATCACTCAATTAAAATGTGTTTTTTTCCCCAGATGTACAGGCGTCACGGACGTTTACATGAAAGGAGATGGGCTTGAAAATATTGACATCAATTTAATTAAGAGTTTGTTCTTCACCTGCAGGGCAATTCCCCCTCCCCCACATGAAATATTTATGTCTAGGTAGAACATTTCTGTAAAAACACTTTGATCAGCTCTGGTGCCAAACCAAAATGCATCGGAATTGCCTGACCTAAATTGCTGCTTCCTTATTTCAGGAATATTTGGCAGGAAGATGCAGACCGCATGTTATCCCCTGAGAGGTGTGAAGACTGGAAGACAAGTGCACAGACTCACCACCACTCCTTCTTCAGAATCAACCCTTCCTCAAACATCCTGGTGCTGGAGACACCTAAGTACCACAAGTACTGTATCTCAGTACTACATGTCAATGCCACAAACATCTCAGCACCATAACATATCAGTGCTACATCTCAGTGCCATAGATATGTCAGTGCCACAAGCATCCCAGTGTTAGAGACATCTCAGTGCCACAGATACACGATATTACCAAAAGTATTGGGACCCCTTCACACGCACATTAACTTTAATGGCATCCCAGTCTTAGTCCGTAGGATTCAACTTTGAGATGGCCCACCCTTTGCAGCTATAACAGCTTCAACTCTTCTGGGAAGGCTGTCCACAAGGTTTAGGAGTGTCTATGGGAATGCTTGACCATTCTTCCAGAAACGCATTTGTGAGGTCAGGCACTGATGTTGGATGAGAAGGCCTGGCTCGCAGTTTCCGCTCTAATTCATCCCAAAGGTGTTCTATTGTGTTGAGGTCAGGACTCTGTGCATGCCAATCAAGTTCCTCCACCCCATACTTGCTCATTCCTGTCTTTATGAATCTTGCTTTGTGCACAGGTCCAAATCATTTGGTGATGGGAGGATTATGGTGTGGGATTGTTTTTCAGGGGTTGGGCTTGGCCCCTTAGTTCCAGTGAAGGGAACTCTTAAGGCATCAGCATATCAACACATTTTGGACAATTTCATGCTCCCAACTTTGTGGGAACAGTTTGGGGATGGCCCCTTCCTGTTCCAACACGACTGCGCACCAGTGCACAATGCAAGGTCCATAAACATAAAGACATGGCTGAGAGAGTTTGGGGTGGAGAAACTTGACTGACCTGCACAGAGTCCTGACCTCAACCCAATAGATCACCTTTGAGATGAATTAGAGAGGAGACTGCGAGCCAGGCCTTCTCATCCAACATCAGTGCCTGACCTCACAAATGCGCTTCTGGAAGAATGGTCAAACATTCCCATAGACACTCCTAAACCTTGTGGACAGCCTTCCCAGAAGAGTTGAAGCTGTTATAGCTGAAAAGGGTGGGCCATCTCAAAGTTGAATACTACGGACTAAGACTGGGATGCCATTAAAGTTAATGTGCGTGTGAAGGGGTCCCAATACTTTTGGTAATATCGTGTATTTGTGGCACTGAGATGTCTCTAACACTGGGATGCTTGTGGCACTGACATATCTATGTCTATTCCTATAGACACATTCCTAAACCTTGTGGACAACTTTCCCAGAAGAGTTGAAGTTGGTAAACTTGCAAAGGGTGGACCAACTCAATATTGAACTCTATGGACTAAGACTGGGATGCCATTAAAGTTCATGTGTGTAAAGGCAGGTGTCCCAATACTTTTGGTAATAAAGTGTATGTCAGTGCCAAAAAAATCTCAGTATCACAAACATTTCAGTGCTACAGACATGTCAGTGTCATAAATATCTCAGTGTGACAAGCACACAGATGCCACACATATCAGTGCCAGAAATATCTCGGCACCATAAACATTGCAGTACCAAAAGCATCCCAGTGCCACAGATATGTTAGTGCTACAAAAATTTCAGTACCAAAGACATTTTGGGGAAACAGACATGTCACTACCATAGATATCTCAGTACTATAACATCTCAGTGCCACATACATCTCAGCACCATAAGCATCTCAGTGCCACAGACCATAAATATTTCAGTGTTGCAAAACCTCATTACCACAAATTTCTCAGTGCCACATCCATCTCCACACCATTAACATATCAGTGCCACAATCAATCCCAGTGCTACAGACATCTCAGTGCCATAGATATGCCAGTGCCACAAAAATCTCAGCACCACAACCATTTCAGTGCTACAGACACGTCAGTACCATAAATATCTCAGTACTATATAACATCTCAGTGCCACATACATCTCAGCACCATAAGCATCTCAGTGCCAAAAGCATCTCAGTGCTACAGACATCTTAGTGCCACAGATATGTCAGTGTCACAAACAGGCAAATGCCACAAACATCCCAGTAGCAAAACAAACTCAGTGCCATTAAAAGCTACGTTGCAATCAAGCGACTTTGGGCAGAAAGGTATTAACATGACTGGGAAACAGAGGGCTGGGGCAGGAAGATATTGTCATACCTGGGGAACAGGAGGCTAGGACAGAAAGGTATTATCATGATTACAGATAAAAGGGTTGGGGCAGGAAGGTGCTATCATAACTGGACAACAGGGCACTGGGGTGGGAAGGCATTATCAAAGTCAGGAAACAGGGGTCTTGGGCAGGAAGGTATTGTCATCATTTAGGATGAATGAGCTAGGACAGGAAGGTATTATTATAGTTAAAAAAAAAGGGATTTAGGATAGCAAAATATTTTTGTAGTTTAGAAACAGAGGTCTAAGACAGGAAGGTACTATCAAAATCAAGGATTCAGGTGTTTGGGCGCAAAGGTATTACTGTAACTGGAAAACAGAGGTTATTATGGCAGTGAGGAAAAAGAGTTCTGTGACAAGAATGTGTTTTGATAGGGAACAGGGGGGCTGTGGCAGGAGGGTATTATCACAGTCAGGGAACTGGGGCAGGAGTAAGGCCCCTTTAACAGGGCGAGGGGCTCTGTAGTTTCACATGGCAGCACCGGGTGCTCTTCTGCTCCTTCATATTACGTGGAGATATCTATCAAAGCCAGCAGTAAGAGTTAGAAAGAGAAAAAGACACTCTTGAAAGTGGAGAGAGAAAGAGGGAGAGATAGTGAACATAAAGCAAGAAAGATAAGCGGGCGAGTGGAGGGAAACACAACCCTAGTCTCTCTCCTTACACCACACAGTCCAGCTACTGTTAATGAGCCCAATTGCTGCTAATGAAGCTATTGGATATCTGACGTCTTATTATGAGAGGAAGAAAGGAGATTGCACACCTAGAAGATACCAAAACCCAGCAGAAGAGATCACACAAAACAGCAGGCCGGGTGTGCCAAGTCTCTAACATTTGTCCGGCTCCAGACGGCATGTTACCAGCTCCCAGACTCAGGTGGCTCTTCCATGTAATGAGTAGAATCAATCAGTAAGCCATTAAGCTTATGAAGGAAACCTTGCTGAGATAAAAAGTCCATCAGTTACAGTTTTAGTCCATCCACACAGCTAGGTTCAGCAAGCTTTTCACAGTGCTTCGGGGAGAGACTTCTCATATGATTTTGGGCTGTGCAGTCACCCTCTCTAAGAGGTACAGTGGGGCACTTTATGGTACCATGGAACACACTGGCAGCATTGTCCAGCAGATACCTGTAACCAAGAGAATTTACCTAGCAGGCCAGGCGGGTGCACAAGACAAATTCCAGAATTAAGAATACAGGTGCTCAGCTGGTATGTCGTGTCCCTTGGGTCCATTTTAAAAGCAAAATTATATTGTTTGATTGAAGTGTACATTTCACAATGTGAGATCCACGCCGTTGGGATAAGCAGTTTAGGTTGGGCAGATGTCCATCAGTCACTCTCTCCCCCCATGAGGCATATTCAGCATCTCTGAATGGCTATTTTAAGGAAAACTCCAGCCATACTAAAGACAACACCTTGAAATAGACAGCTTTAGTCTCCCATCCAGCCATTGCTGTTGTGCTCCCTCCCATGCACTATTGCTGGTGGTCTAGGACCCTGGTTTGCAATGCAGGAGAGTAGACACCCACTACAGGAATCTTGCTGTCCTGATATATAAAAATGTTATAACTAACCATATCCACACCACCACCGGTCATATTCCTTCCTTGGAAAATTGAATGTGATTGGTGATACAGCAAGAAGACAGACAGAACGCTACACAGAGTTAGGAAACAGTCCCTCTACCCTCATGTGATGAGATCTCTGGATTCTAGCTGCAAGCAGATTACAAATAATTACCTTTCTGACTTTGGCACAGCTGCAGAGATTTCAAAATTTAGTGTACAGTATAATATCCATGAACTGTACATTTATAACCGTTCCATATCTTCTGCCCCAGCTGCCACTGCATCAAGATCCTCCTGCAATATGTAACCTTATTATCAACCTTTAGATACTTTCTTATTAATATTATTATCCTTCTGTAATATATCATAATATTTTATTATTATCATCCTTTTACAATTTTATATTAATTATTTTTAGCTTCCTATAACATTATGCCTTATAATTATTATTATCCTTATACAGGACCCAAAAGATGTTGAACTATGCCCGGGCAGGGCGAAGCCAGAGGAAACTCTGGTGGAGGTCCGCAGCGGTCGTGACGTGCAAATCGGTCATCCAACCTGGGTATAGGGGCGAAAGACTAATCGAACCATCTAGTAGCTGGTTACCTCCGGAGTTCCCTCAGGATAGCTGGCGCTCTCGGCACAAGTTTTATCCGGTACAGCGAATGATTAGAGGTGTTCGGGCTGAAACAATCTCAACCTATTCTCAAACTTTAAATGGGTAAGAAGCCTGGCTCGCTGGCCTGGAGTCGGGCGTGGAATGCGATCGCTCAGTGGGCCACTTTTGGTAAGCAGAACTGGCGCTGTGGGATGAACGGAACACCGGTTAAGGCGCCCAATTGCCTCTTGTATCTCTTGACCCTACCTCTTAGATTGTAAGCTCTAACGAGAAGGGCCCTCTGATTCCTACTGTATTAACCGCTTAAGGACCAGCCACTGCAGTAATACTTAATAAGTAATTACGTGAATTGCCGTAAGTGTACGCCGCTTTGTGTAATAGATATAGCGCGTGCGTGGTGCAGCTCTGGAGCCTGTGCACGTGGTCGCCGGCCACCCGCGATTGCTCCACACAGAGGCAGAACAGGGATCTGCCTACGTAAACACAGCGGATCCCCCTTCTGTGAGGGGAACTCAGAGTGATTGTCTGTTTCTACTGATTAGGAACAGCAATCTCTCTCCTCCTCCAGTCAGCCCAGCCCACACACATTTAATACTTTTGAGCACCACTAGTGTTAACCCCTTCCCTGCCAGTGTCATTTATACAGTAATCAGTGCATTTTTATAGCACTGATTGCTGTATTAATATACCTGGTACCATAAAAGTGTCTAAAGTGTCCGATCTGTCTGCCACAATAACACAGTCCTGCTAAAAATCGCAGATTGCCGCCATTACTAGTAAAAAAAAAAATAATAATAAATCTATTCCCTATTTTGTAGACGCTATAACTTTTGCGCAAACCAATCAATATACGCTTATTGCGTTTTAGTTTTTACCAAAAATATGTAGAAGAATACATATTGGCCGAAACTGAAGGAGAAATTTGTTTTTTTATATATTTTTTGGGGATATTTATTATAGCAAAAAGTAAAAAATATTGAGTTTTTTTCAAAATTGTTGCTCTTTTTTGTTTATAGCGCAAAAAGTAAATACCGCAGAGGGGATCAAATTCCACCAAAAGAAAGCTCTATTTGTGGGGAAAAAAGGACGCCAATCTTGTTTGGGTACAACGTCACACGACCGCCCAATTGTCAGTTAAAGCGACCCAGTGCAGAATCACAAAAAATTGCCTGGTCCTTAAGGGGTAAATCCTTCTGGTCAAGTGGTTAAAGTGTATTGTATTTGTACTGTCTACCCTCAAGTTGTAAAGCGCTGCGTAAATTGATGGCATTATATAAATCCTGTATTATAATAATAATAATACCGTATAAGTCACATCATTATTATTAGTAGTAGTAATATTGTTAGCATTATCAATATTTTCTGCACCAGCTGCCGTTGTATCAAGATCCTTCTGAAACGTGTCACATTTTTATCATCATTCTATAGGGCATTATATTATTATTAGCCTTCTATAATCTATCTGTCACATCAGAATTATCATCCTTCTGTAATAAGTCACATTATTATTATTAACCTTTGATAGCATTAGCTGTCTATATTTGTATTATTATTATATTTCTGTAATCTGTCACATCACTATTGTTAGTCTTTATTATTATTAGTGATATCCTGCTATAATATGTCACATTATTACTGTTAGTCTTTATTATTATTATTATTATTATTATTATTATTATAATAAATATCCTGCTATAATATGTCACATTACTGGAACTGAAGAAGTGGTTTGGAGAAGTTAAGTATCCAACAGTACAGAATGAATTAAAGTCCAGTTAAATGTAACTTTTACTAGTTACACCATAACCTGGGAAATAAGAACCATCACAGACATGTCACATAATTATTATTATCCTTCTATATATCATAGTATTATTACCAATCTCTAATATGTTATATGAATAATAGAATAATATTGTCTTTTTATCATATATGACATTATTAGCATTCTTCTATAATATCTTGCATTAGTAATATTCTTAACCTTCTATCATATATTGTATGTGACAATATTAGTATTGTTAGCCTTCTATAATATCTCACATTATTATTATTATATTACTTTATATTCCATCCAGAAGGATATTTTTGAAAAGAACTCAGGCCACACGCTGATCCTTGTAGAACACTAATAGCCACTTCTTTGTTGCCCACATTTGTGAAAATTGACATTTAATCTTCTAGTAAAATATCTCAGAAATGATCTTATTATTATTATAATTATCTTATTAATTATTAATATGTCCACTAAGCCTTATAAATTGCCTTCTTTATTATTGAACACTTTTTTCTGGGGTTCTTGTTTAACCACTTGACCTCCGGAAGGTTTTACCCCCTTCATGACCAGGTCATTTTTTGCTATTTGTCACTGTGCTACTTTAACTGGTAATTGCGCAGTCATGCAACACTGTACCCAAATTAAATTTATATCAATTTTTACACAAATAGAACTTTCTTTTGGTGGTATTTGAATTTATTTTTTATTATATAAACAAAGAAAACCCAACATTTTGAAAAAAAACTTATATTTTCTACTTTCTGTTATAAAACATATATAGATTTAAAAAAATTATAAAATGACACTTCATAAATTTAGGCCAAAATATATTCTGCTACATGTCTTTGGTAAAAAATGGCAATAACCGTATATTAATTGGTTTGTGTGAAAGTTATAGTGCATACAAGCTATGGTGTATATACTGTAAATTACGCAGCTATAGAAGCTATACTTTAATGGCAGTGATCAGCGACTTATGGTGGGACTGTGATAGGGTGTCGTGCAATCTGGTGCTAACAGACACTGGCTGGGAGGTACACTAACTGACACTGATGTCGATAGTGACTCTAATACAGTGATAATCCTGTACACTGACACTGTACTAATGACCATGACTGGGAAGGGGATAACATCTATGGGCAATCAAGGGGTTAACTGTGCACCTAACAATGTGTAATGTGTGCTGCTTTTACTTTACTATCCGGATAAAGTGCTGTTACCTGTACACAGAGTTCTGTGTTTTTGTAAACATTGAACTCTGTGTGTGATTGGACACAGGCGATCAGCTGATTTCAGGCAAAATCATTGGCTGAAATCAGCGGCCAAACTAGTTTCTATGTCCAATCACAGCACGGGTCGGCAGGGGAGCGAGTGCATGTGCGTCCCAAACCCGGAAGCAAGCGGGCAACATGTAGGTACGTTGTCAAGCCTCCCTATACCACCCTCCCACAGTAAATCTACTGAGCGGGCGGCAAGTAGTTAAAGCAAATTTGTACAGAGACAATAATATAGAGTCTGCCATTGCGAAGCTCCCCTTCTGAAAATGCTATTTTCTTGGCTGTTATACTGATCTAAAGGCTAAGAGTTTTAACTAGACATCCAGATCAGGAGTGCTAATAGTCACATTTCTGGTGGCTCGCTGAGTTCAGTGGTCCACTCTGCCAACCCTTAGGTCACTTCTCTGCCCTGTAGTGATGTAGGGACTGGCTGGAGGAACCACAGCTTCACACTTATGTATGCATAATAACGTGGATTCACATGCGCTGTAATGCACAATAAACATACACATTGTGCGTGTGTTTTGGTGGTGTTCCCTTTCACTTCTAATAGGTCCCCAACACGTGTACATACAGTAAAACCTTGGTTTGAGAGAGTTTTGCAAGACAAGCAAAATTTTAAAATACATTTTGACTTGATATACAAGCGATGTCTTGATATACAAGCAGTGTCATGTCACAACAGGGTATAAAAGAGAAGAGAGGAGCCTCTAAGTGTAGCAATATGGTTACATTTAACCACCTCCTATCCGCGCTATAGCTGAATGACGACAGCGCGGCTCTAAAATGCCGGGAGGACGTCTATTGACGTCCTCCCATTCGGCTCGTGCTGGGCGCGCTCCCGCGGGCACGGGCAGCGTGTGCACGTGCCGCGGCACGCTGCGGGAGCGTGCCCGTGGGTCGGGCGGACCCGATGTCCGCCGGAGACCCGCGATCTCCCTACAGAGAGGAGGAATGGGGAACCGCCGAAGTAAACACGGCGTTCCCCGTTCTGTGAGGGGGGGCATGCCAGATCTACTGATCCCTGTCACTGGGATCAGTTAGATCTGTCATGCCCCTGTCAACCCCGCCCCCCCCCACAGTTAGAACACACCCAGGGAACATAGTTAACCCCTTCACTGCCCCCTGCAGGTTAACCCCTTCACTGCAAATTACATTTATACAGTAATCAGTGGATATTTACATTTCTGATCGCTGTATAAATGTCATTGGTCCCAAAAAAGTGTCAAAAACGTCCGACATGTCTGCCCCGATATTGCAGTACCGATAAAAATCGCAGATCTCCGCCATTACCAGTAAAAGAAAAAAAAATAAATAAAAACGCCATAAATCAATGTCCATAGTTTGTAGGCGCTATAACTTTTGCGCAACCCAATCAATAAACGCCGATTGCGATTTTTTTAACCAAAAATATGTACAAGAATATATATCGGCCAAAACTGATGAATAAATTTGTTTTTTTATTTTTTATTTTTGGATATTTATTATAGCAAAAAGTAAAACATATTGTTTTTTTTTTCAAAATTGTCGCTCTTTTTTTGTTTATAGCGGTGATCAGAAATGACACAGAGGCGTTCAAATACCACCAAAAGAATGCTCTATTTGTGGGAAAAAAAGGACGCCAATTTTGTTTGGGTACAACGTCGCACGACTGTGCAATTGTCATTCAAAGAGCGACATAGCTGAAAACTGAAAATTGGTCCGGGCAGGAGGAGGGTTTAAGTGCCCAGTAAGGAAGTGGTTAATGAAGGTACAACATTTAGCAACTCACATGGTTGATGATTAAAACAGGCACATCTAAGTATGCAGGCATCCGGGGTAAAGCTGTCCACATAGACCATCCTCCACACTGCCATCAAGGTCATCCCTTCCACGCTGAGCTCCACAAGCGATTCAAGCCTAGCTTTCAGATCTCTCTACTCCCGGGTAGTCTTCAAGGTCACGACTGCAGACTGACAGCGGTGAGAGCCGGCGGTGTGGAGGATGGTCTATGTGGACAGCTTTACCCCGGATGTCTGCATACTTAGATGTGCCTCTTTTAATCATAAACCATGTGAGTTGCTAAATGTTGTACCTTCATTAAATGTAACCATATTGCTACACTTAGAGGCGTCTCTCTTCTCTTTTATACTCTGTAGCTCCTGCTGGATTTTGCTTCTAATCCCCTTGAGGATGGACATTTTATGGTTACACAACCTATTACATTGCTATAACCTTTTTATATGGACTATAAACTGAAAGACTTATGAATAAATGGTTGTGGAACGAATCCTCTGAGTTTCCATTATCTCTTATGGGGAAATTTGCTTTAATATGCAAGTACTTTGGATTACAAATGTTTCCGGAACGAATTATGCTCATAATCCAAGGTTTTACTGTACAGTGGTTTGTGTGACTGCTCTTATGGGAAGTGACATTAACATCAGTGACGTCATTGCAATGGGACCTGTAGAGGACTGTCTGGAAACAGCGGCTAGGAACCTGGATAAACACCGTTAGTAAACAGTGTAAGTACCTGAATGTGACAAGAAGTGTGTTGATACATGGAAAAAGCAGTCATACAAAGATAAACTCATCACTGTTCTGTGTCTCCTCTTACTGTTCAGTCACCGGCTGGGGGCAGGTCTAGGGTGACTTGGGATCAAAGGAAGTGGGTTGCATGATACTGGTAATAAGACTGAGGACATCTAGTGACAAAAAAAATTACAGCAGGGGAAATTTCTGGATTAATGGTGAATATTGCAGCAAAGACTAATTTTGTAATTTTATCTTTAAATGGGATATACATTTTTATCTTGTTAATTTTCTGAAGGTCTGCTTTGAATGGTGATCTTAAGGGCCCTTTCATAACGAATGCAGATGAATGCAGTTGGCTGCAGTTAGATGCATTTTGAACTGCACTCCAACTGCATAGACAGCCCAGAATCAAGGAAATCCTATGGGCATAGATCACATCATTGCCGTGCAGTTAAAGTGGTTGTAAACCACTGCAGAAATAAAACAAACCTGTAAGACAACTGCATAATGTGCTAGTATGCATCGCATACTAGCACATTTTGAAATACCTACCTTAACCTCCCTGGCGGTATGATTATTTCAGATTTTTGGTGCTGAAAGCGGTACGATTATTTTGCATGAAAATTTGGCGTTTTATATTGTAGGCCTGTAATTCTTAGGAATAACTCACTTAAATCTGTCCAAACAAGAGTCTAATAGACATCCCGGGTATGAAAAAGTTTGAAAAATGAAATCATAAATTATAATATAATAAATAACTAAAAATAATCATCAAAAATAATAATATATAATAATAAAATGTATTCAATAATGTAATCAAACCAAAAACACTGAAATTTGCTCAGTTGCAGAATTGTCACTGTCGTCACTTTCAGTTTCTGATGATAAATTTCCCCAAAAATCATTATCACTCAATTCTGCAAATGATTCTTATTTACTATCAGTGTTTTCTAGCTGATCAAAAACCACTTTTAACGTAAAGGGACACTTTTTGGTTGCTATGGACATTCTCATGTTTCCAGGCAGAAAGAATGACATATATAATATAAAAGTGCATGCAGGGCACTGGGCAAACCACTAGGGACAAAGGGGATGTGAAATGTTTTCATACAGTAATGTAATCTATAAGATTACAGTGTACTGTATGTGTTGTGTGTGTTTCACTTTTTGAATTTCCCGCCGGTCTCCGTCCCGTGCGACGTGATGCACGCAGGGAACGGAGCCCGGCACACAGGAGTCATCTGGCGGCGGACACAGCCCGCAGACACGGCGGGGGACATCGCTGGATCCAGGGGACAAGGTGAGTAGCGCTGCCTGGATCCAGCAATGCAATCCCGAGTGTGGCTCAGGGTTACCGCTAATGGTACTGAAATTCCACCCCGAGCCACACTCGGGATTACCGCCAGGGAGGTTAAAACAAAGCCCTTCCAGCAGCGCCTGCTCACTGCTGAGACGGCTGACATCTTCCTCCGGTGTTTCTTCCGGGTTCATGGGCTCCGGCGCTGTGAGTGGCTGGAGCTGCAATGACATTACAGGCTCTGAAGGTCCGGGACTGTAAGCTGGACCTTCAGAACACATGCGTTGATGATGTCATCGGCTGCATGCACTCTGAATATCTCCTAAACTTTCCAAGTTTAGGAGATATTTACAGTACCTACATGTAAGCCTTACTATTGGCTTACTTGTAGGTACAAGTGGTGTAACAGAGTTCACAACCACTTTAAAAAAAGTACAGCATGCTGTATTTTTCTGCACTGCAAATACAGGGAACGCCCTACAAATGCACCGAACCGCACCCCTTTAAGCCAAGAAAGCCAAGCCCAAAAACATAAAGCAAAATGCACTGTAAATGCAGTACTAAACACAGCGCAAAACTCATTCAAGCGTGCACCAGCACATGTCAAGTGCGCATCAAATGCATTTTAACATGCAGTCAAAAACACGCAATTATGTTCAGTTTCTGGTGGGCACCTGTAGGTACTGGTCTGGAGCTCTGCCTTAATATGGCAGGCATCAGGCCTTGGTGAGAGTATCCTTCTCTGGCTCCTCTGTCCTGCCACATTTCATAGCTGGCAGCTCAGCCCTGCCCAGGAGACATTTCTGGGTGTTCTGATTAAATTAAATGGGCTGGACCTCACGTAGTGTCGCCAAAGATGAGAATAATGACACCCCAAATGCCTCACACGGATTCTCAGGTTACGGCAGCATATGAGCTCTGGAAGACGAGATGTGTGATTTGCATACAGAGCGGGCCAGGGACTCCAATGTGTGTTTCCTGCCCCCCTTTCATCCCAGCTCACTCTGTCTTATTCTAAAGTTTATCCAAAGTTAAATGACTGTAATTATGTCTTTCTGCAAAGAGCCAGAAAAGTAACGTCACAAAACCTGGAGACCAGTGGAGGCCAGAGCTTCATACATATCACAGTATGGATTGCTGTATTCTCTGGGGTACAGATACATTCTTTGCAGCGCCAGTCAGGCACTGAGATTGTACCTAACCTACCCTCTGATTACTGTCATTACACAGCGCCTCGCCCTATGCTGGGCGGCACTTACATCCAAAACGCAGCTGTCAGCAACATACAGGTTCTACATACATGACGGCATGATGTCACGCAAGCTTCAGAAACCTATTGTAAATACAGTTCATCACATAGACTGCCAGTCAGCTTTTTTTTAGTTTTTTAGGGCCCAACCGGGTCAAGTACTGAGATGCTTGTTAGTGGACAGTAAGGTGGATTTGATTTAAATCAAGTCGATTTACATCATGATTGAAATCACTAGTAAAAAGGCTTGATTTAAATGATGATTTTTAAAGAGCAACTGTCATCTCTGCCCTGCAGAGGCTCCTCCTATGACCCGTTGTTGACTCACCGACAGTCCCATTCACTTTAATGGGACGGCCGGTGATGCGGCAGTGACACAACAAGGTGAGGGACGTGGCGGCAGCAGGTGATTGGATGCCCGCTAACAGACGCTGCCATGATGGATCTGAAATGACAGGTGCTCTTTAAATGTAAGGTCTTATTCTTGCTGGTAGTTAGACTCTTTAATATTTGCAAACAAAATGAAGGTTTCCTATTTAGAATAATAAGCTGTCAGGTTAGTAAAACAGCGATATCAGAACTGATTCAATCATACAGTTTGTAGTGTACATTTGCGAAACAATGGGATAAAGGAATATTCCTGAACTTTGTTTTATCTCATGGTTACTGTGAAATTGTGTGAATGCATCAATGCAGTGCATGTTATGTCAGTTTGCAGCGCTTGGATTCATTGAATGAGTTTACCAAAAATATACATATTGCAGAATATACAGCCTCATGCTACTTAACTAATCTTCATTTCATGCTGAATAAACTAAATTATTAATGTATCTTAAATAGAAAACTATCTTTGGATAGATTTTTGCTCCAAAAGCATTTTATTAAAATAAATTTGATAAAAATAAAAAAAATAAGATTTAACCACTTCACCCCCCGGAAGCATTACCCAGGTTAGGACCAGAGCACTTTTTGCGATTCGGCACTGCGTCGTTTAACTGACAATTGCGCGGTCATGCAACGTTTTACCCAAACGAAATTTGCGTCCTTTTTTTTCCACAAATAGAGCTTTCTTTTGGTGGTATTTGATCACCGCTGCGTCATTTCTGATTGCCGCTATAAACAAAGAAAGAGCGACAATTTTGCAAAAAAAAAAACAACAATATTTCTTACTTTTTGCTAAAATTAAAATCCCCAAAAAAATATATAAAAAAAATTTTTTCATCGGTTTTGGCCGATTTATATTCTTCCTCATATTTTTGGTAAAAAAAAATCACAATCGGCGTTTATTGATTGGTTTTCTCAAAAGTTGCCACATTTACGGATGATGAGAATTCATTTCTGGGGTTTTTATTTTTTACTAGTAATGGCGGCGATCTGCGATTTTTAGCGGTACTGCGATATTGGGGCGGACGTGACGGACATTTTTGACACTTTTTTGGGACCAATGACATCAGAAATTTAAATGTCCACTGATTAATGTATAAATGTCATTGGCAGTGAAGGGGTTAACCTGCAGGGGGCGATCTAGGGGTTAACTGTGTTCCCTGGGTGTGTTCTAACTGTGGGGGGGCTGGGCTACCATGGGCATTAGAGATCTAACTGATCCCAGTGACAGGGATCAGTAGATCTCCCATGCCCGCACTGACAGAGCGGGGAACCGCCGTGTATACATTGGCGGTTCCCCACTCTTTGGCTCTGGCAGCTCATCGTGGCTTGCCAGCGGACATTGGGTCAGTCCGAGCCGCGGGCACACTCCTCCGGAGTGTGTCGGGCACGAGAGCGCGCCCGCCTCCTAGCTGCGCCTGCGTGATCCGCCGCCTTTTTACGGTGATTCGCGTGACACGTCCACACCGCCGTCGTAAATATACCGCGCGCGGTATGGAAGCGGTTAAATAAAACAAAAATCTGATTTAAATAACAAAAATCTAATTTAAAAAAAATCAACTGAGGCAGGTTTTTGAAGCTCCTCAAACACCTAGTAAAGCAGCTTGTGATGCAGTGGCGGCCGGTCCATAAGGGGTGCAGGGGCGCCGCCCCCACAAAGTTTTGACCAATAGGCACGCGATTCATAGAGCTATTTATTTTTAAATAAATGATAATATGACTAACATTTTTTTACATCTTAAAAAATGTTAGTCCTATAATGATTTATTTAAGAATAAATAGTTCTATGTGTGTGCGGTGCACTGCAGGGCGCCGGACTAATAGAAGTGAGGCTCTAATTGGCTTGTTTAACATTGTGCTATGCGCCCGAACCTGCCCATTTTCGACTTTAGCGCATCAAAATTGGAACACGGAATTGGGTATCAGGGGAGCTGTGACAGCTATGGAGGCTCCGATTGCAGGTAAGGACCTGGAGGGGTTAGCATCCCCCCAAAAAATTTTTTTCACCAGCCGCCACTGCTGTGATGTATAATATGGACAGCAGACAGAGCTTTTCAAATTAGAAAAACATGTAGCATTTGTGTTGCTTCGTATCGCGGTGTAGTAAATTTGAAGCTACATGTTGACATGTTGAGTCTGAGAGGCGTTGAAGCTTGTCAACTCCTACCATTCAAGTCTATGGTAATGCACCATAAATGCATCTGTAGCAGTGAGCCAATGAGGAGAGAGAGGGGGACGAGCCATGGCTCTGTGTATGTGAATGGACACACAGAGCAGTGGTGCAGGAGTGCACCAGCTTGGGCGCCCCACTGCATGCTGCTTGCTCTGGGGGCACACGGCAGGAGGGAGGGACTAGGAGCCCTGGCGGGGGACCCAAGCAGAGGAATATCGGGGCTACTCTGTGCAAAACCACCGCACAGAGCAGGTAAGTATAACATGTTTGTTATTTAAAAAAAAAAAATATTTCCTTTATTATCACTTTAATGCATTCTCTGCAGTAAGATAAAAAACCTTCTGAGTGCAGTCCCCCCAGCCCCCCTTTATACTTACCTGATCTCAATCCAGTGATGTTCATGATAGCAGCAGCTCTCTCCCTCCTCATAGGCTCAGATATAGCAGCGGGAGCCATTGACTCCCCCCACTGTCAATCACAGGCAGTAAGGAGGGAGAGGGGTTCCGATGGGGGGGGGGGTGTCAATGTAAAGTTAATCATACCCACAAATCGGTTTGTAGATCGCAGTGTAAACTGTCAAATGGTACCATGCGATCCGATTCCAATGCGGACCAAAAAGAGGGTCCTGCACCATTTTGGTGCGAATGCGATTTCAGCCATACAGTTTGCATGGCTGAATTTGCATCGCACAGACATCGCATGTGATCTGCACAGCAATGCGGTGCAAATCACATGCAATGTCTGTGATCGCACAAATGTGAACCCAGCATGAATCTGATATCCACCACTTGCAATGCCTGTACAGCAGAGCTCATACTGAGGGAGGGAAAAGTGGCACAAGAAGGCAATCAGATGTTTTGCAGTGGTTTGAGCATGCTTTTATAGAAGCAGAGAACGGAGAGATAATCTTATCAATGTGATGCTTCTCCTTTTGAAGTCGCATCAATGTATACCTCATTCAAAGTCCCGCCCCTTTCCCCCTTTTCATGTTCACATTTACAAGGTGAGGTGGAGACCTGCAACTAAAAGTGAAACTGCAGCTGAGATATACAGCCCCCCTATTGCACCAAACCCGCCGCACCACCCCACCCATTCTCACACCGCAACCACCACACAGGGCTTTGTTGTGTGGCAGAGCTATGTAAATTTCAGAACAGGATAACCAGAAATACAAATATTCAGAAGCCTCCATGGTACGGAATTCTCCAGATTTATTTGCTAATGTTATGGTCATCAATTTACACGCTAAACCCTACACTGTTGAGCATAGGATGTGTGCAGCCCATTGCACTAGGGTGTGCCCCCCCAAAGCTCAAACACACATGCCTTTGAATGAATGGGAAATGCTCTGTCCTGAGTGGCTTCCTGTTCATTCACAAACTGAAGCATAGTAAACAGAGTTTACTGGCGGCCCTCCAGCTGTTGCAGAACTACAAGTCCCATCAGCCCTCTGCCTGTGGGAGTCATACTTGTAACTGTCAGCCTTGCAAAGCCTCATGGGGCTTGTAGTTCTGCAACAGCTGGAGGGCTGCCAGTTTGAGACCCCTGACCTACAGTCTTGCTATGTACTGTATGTGTGTGTATGTGCCATTTAACCAGAAGTTATTGCTGGCTTGTAGAAATTCTAAATACATGCATTCACCCAACGATGGACACAAAGTGCAGCTGTGGGTCTCACATGATAGAACAGTGACCCAGTCTATGGGGAGCGCCACTCACTCCTCTGCTGCTCTCTGAGGTCTCCATGTCATTGGCTGAACTGTCATCAGAAGCAGCGGGAAGAAGGCTGTCAGCTGGACATGTCAGAACGGAGCTGATGAAAGTTCCTGTTTTCAGCCTGATTGGGCAGCTGCCGTGCCTCACCTCGCTCTGTCAGTGCTGTGCCCTTTGGCTGGACTGCTGCCAGTCCCCGAGGGTATAACACCCTCTTCAAAGTCACATGATGAGAAAAACAAAGATTTCGTGAAATGCAATAAAACCTCATCACATAATTCCTCATAACTACAACCAAAACACTGGCAGAGCTCAGTGAGCCTTCTGTCAAAGGATAATGGAGAGGTAAGTCAATTTACACATCACTCTCTCCTGATAATGGTTGGACACCTTATCACACAAATATGGGGGAACCCGGGAGAGCCCACAGTGACAAATAAAAAGAAGAACAACAGACATGCTTTGCAGAAAGTGCGAAGCTTATATATATCATTTACTACCTAACTTGTCTGATAGGAAAAAACAAATGTGTATATAAAAATTGTATGTTCAATTAACCACTTCACCTCCGGAAGATTTACCCCCCTTCAAGACCAGGCCATTTTTTGAGTTACGGCTCTGCGTTACTTTAAATGACAATTGCACGGTCATACAACGCTACACCCAAATAAAATACATGTAATTTTTTCTCCACAAATAGAGCTTTCTTTTGGTGGTATTTGATCATCTTTGCGGTTTTTATTTTTTGCGCTATAAACAAAAAAATACCAACAGTTTTGGGGAAAGAAAACAATATTTTTTATTTTCTGCTATAAAACACATCCAATATAAAAAAATCAAAAATCAAAATTTCTTCATCAGTTTAGGCCAATATGTATTCTGCTACATATTTTTGCTTAAGCACTTCAGCCCTGGAAGGATTTCCCAGTTTAGGACCAGAGCACTTTTTGCAATTCGGCACTGCGTCGATTTAACTGACAATTGCGCGGTGTTGTACCCAAACAAAATATGTGTCCTTTTTTCCCCACAAATAGCTTTCTTTTGGGTTTTTGTTTGGTCACCTCTACGCCATTTCTGACTACCGCTATTAACAAAAGAAGAGCGACAATTTTGCAGAAAAAAAAAAAACAATATTTCTTATTTTTTGCTAAAATACAAATCAAAAAAATATATATAAAAAAACTTTTTTTTTCATCGGTTTTGGCCAATTTATATTCTTCCTCATATTTTTGGTAAAAAAAAACCAAAACGCAATCGGCGTTTATTGATTGTTTTGTGCAAAAGTTGCTGCGTTTACGAACGATGAGAATTAATTTATGGGGTTTTTATAATTTTTTATATTTTACTAGTAATGGCGGCGATCTGCGATTTTTTAGCGGTACTGCGATATTGCGGCGGACATGTCAGATGACTTTGACACTTTTTTGGGACCATTGGCATTTATACAGTGATCAGTGCTATGAAAATGCACTGATTACTGTGTAAATGCCATTGGCAGTGAAGGGGTTAACCCCAAGTGGGTGCTCTAAGGGTTAACTGTGTTCCCTCAGTGTTTTCTATCTGTATGGGGGCTGGGCTGGCAGGGGGAGGGGAGTGATCACGGCTTCCATATACAGGAAGCCTGTGATCACAGCCCTTCCCCCCTCTGTCAGAACGGAGATCAGTGTTTACATACATGGACCTCTGTTCTCTCACTGCGGGGGAGCCATCGCAGGTAGCCGGCGGAGATCGAGTCCGCCCTACCCGCTCCCTGGCCCCCCCGCAACACAGTGAGAGCGCGATCGCGCCTCTAGCGGCGCGCGCTCACAATACTCGTTATCGCGGCTGCCGTCAGGTGACAACATTTCGCCATAATGTACCACTTTGCCGCCGTCAAGCCACGGTGGGCAGTCGGCAAGTGGTTAAACAAATCCCAATAAGCGTATATTGATTGGCTTACGGGAACGTTATAGAGTCTCCAAACTATGGGATATATTCATGCAATTTTTTTTATACTAGTAATGGCGGCAATCAGCGACTTATAATGGGACTGCGATGTTGCGGCAGACAATTGGACACTGACATTTTGCGGGAGCCAGTGACACTAATACAGTAATCAGTGCTAAAAATATTCACTGTCACTGTTCTAATAACTGTCTGGGACGGGGTTAAACATCTAGGGTGTTCAAAGGGTCAACTGTGTGCCTAGCCAGTGTTTTTGTGTACTGTATGTGCTGATTTTACTAGGGGAAGAAATGGATTTTATTCCCTGCTTTGCAGGAACACAGAATTCATCCCTTCCACCTGTCAGAACAGAGAGCTGCCTTGTTTACATAGGCAGATCTCCGCTATGTGTCTGTTACACATGAATAGTGAGTGCCAGCGGACATCCAGTGCCCAGCACCCGCAGATAAGTTTCTGCTGTGATTAATCACAGCAGAAGCGGGCCGCTGCCGGCACACATGTCCCCTAGATGGAAGTGCAGAATCAAGTGTATATATATATATATATATATACAGTATCTCACAAAAGTGAGTACACCCCTCACATTTTTGTAAATATTTTATTATATCTTTTCATGTGACAACACTGAAGAAATGACTCTTTGCTACAATGAAAAGTAGTGAGTGTACAGCTTGTATAACAGTGTAAATTTGCTGTCCCCTCAAAATAACTCAACACACAGCCATTAATGTCTAAACTGCTGGCAACAAAAGTGAGTACACCCTTAAGTGAAAATGTCCAAATTGGGCCCAAAGTGTCAATATTTTGTGTGGCCACCATTATTTTCCAGCACTGCCTTAACCCTCTTGGGCATGGAGTTCACCAGAGCTTCACAGGTTGCCACTGGAGTTCTCTTCCATTCCTCCATGATGACATCATGGAGCTGGTGGTTGTTAGAGACCTTGCGCTCCTCCACATTCCATTTGAGGATGCCCCACAGATGCTCCATAGGGTTTAGGTGTGGAGACATGCTTGGCCAGTCCATCACCTTTGCCCTCAGCTTCTTTAGCAAGGCAGTGGTCGTCTTAGAGGTTTGTTTGGGGTCCTTATCATGTTGGAATACTGCACTGTGGCCCAGTCTCCGAAGGGAGGGGATCATGCTCTGCTTCAGTATGTCACAGTACATGTTGGCATTCATGGTTCCCTCAATGAACTGTAGCTCCCCAGTGCCGGCAGCACTCATGCACTCATGCAGTCCCAGACCATGACACTTCTACCACCATGCTTGACTGTAGGCAAAACACGCTTGTCTTTGTACTCCTCACCTGGTTGCCGCCACACACGCTTGACACCATCTGAACCAAATACGTTTATCTTGGTCTCATCAAACCATAGGACATGGTTCCAGTAATCCATGTCCTTAGTCTGTTTGTCTTCAGAAAACTGTTTCTTGTGCATCATCTTTGCAAGAGGATTCCTTCTGGAACGACAGCCATGCAGACCAATTTGATGCAGTGTGCAGCGTATGGTCTGAGCACTGAAAGGCTGACCCCCCAATGCTGGCAGCACTCATACACCTATTTCCCAAAGACAACCTCTGGATATGACGTTGAGCACGTGCACTCAATTTCTTTGGTCAACCATGTCAAGGCCTGAGTGGAACCTGTCCTGTTAAACCGCTGTATGATCTTGACCACCATGCTGCAGCTCAGTTACAGGGTCTTGGCAATCTTCTTATAACCTAGGCCATCTTTATGTATTTTACGTCAACCATTGGTTTAAATTTGTCACGGAGGAGTAACATAAATTTGCGCGGATTTTTTACAATTTCATTTATTACATCTTTATGTAGAGCAACAATTCTTTTTTCAGTTCTTTGCCATGAGGTGCCATGTTGAACTTCCAGTAACCAGTATGAGAGAGTGAGAGCGATAACACCAAATTTAACACGCCTACTCCCCATTCACACCTGAGACCTTGTAACACTAATGAGTCATATGACACTGGGGAGGGAAAATGGCTAATTGGCCCAATTTGGACATTTTCACTTAGAGGTGTACTCACTTTTGTTGCCAGCGGTTTAGACATTAATGGCTGTGTGTTGAGTTATTTTGAGGGGACAGCAAATTTGCACTGTTATACAAGCTGTACACTCATTACTTTACATTGTAGCAAAGTGTCATTTCTTCAGTGTTGTCACATGAAAAGATAGAATAAAATAGTTGTGAGGGGTGTACTCACGTTTGTAAGATACTGTATGTGATTCTGTACAGGAGAGCTGCCCTGCAGCAGTAAACATGGATAGAAAATCATTAGAAAGAAATGTTCGTATTTGCGATAACGCTATCATTATATCAAATTTTTTCCCCCCACTTGTTGACATATTATTGATTGTTATACTCTACACTTTATGCTAATACCGATAGTGCTGACAGGTAGCATGCAGCATGTTCTGAGAATACAACCAATTGATGCGCTTGAAAATTATGACATTGTTGTAGCGTGAGGCCAATATGGCTGCACCTATGTCAGCCATTAAAAACAGGCCAAGAAAATAGCTGCTCGTAGACAGCAATCACAAACAGCACGCCAACATTATTAGATGACATCAGTTTTTGTTCAGGAAAAAACATTTGGGCCTTTTCATAAATCAAAATAAATAGGGCAAGATCATGATGAAAGGCTGTTACTAACACAAATATCCACAGTGATACACTATGTGGACCCCTCACCATCACACCTATACATTGACAGCCATACCTTTAAAACCACCCACCTAATATTAAATACTTCCCCCTTTTGCAACCAAAACAGCCCTGACCCTTTGTGGCATGGATATCACTGGACTTCTGAAGGTATGCTGTTGTATGTGGCACCAAGCTGTCAGTAGCAGATAAGTTAGGTCCTGTAAGTTGTGTGGTGGGGCCTCCATGGATCGGAATTGTTTTTCCAGCACATCCCACAGATGCTTGATTGGACTGAAATCTGGAGAATATGGAGGCCACGTCAGCACCTCAAACATGTTGTTTCGTTCTTCAAACCATTTTTGAAGTCTGGCAGGGCGCATTATCCCGCTGGAAGAGGCCACTGCCATCAGGAAATACAGTTTCCATGAAGGGGTGTACTTGGTCAGCTTCAATGTTTAGGAAGTGGTGCATGTCAAAGTAATATCCACATGAATGGCAAGACGGACCCAAAGTGTCCCAACAGAACATTGCCAAAAGCATCACACTGTCTCCGTAGGCTTGCCTTCTTCCCATACTGCACCCTGGTGCTATCTCTTCCCCAAGTAACACACCCGGTCATCCACCTGATGTAAAAGAAAAACATAATTCATCAGACCAGGGTACTTTCTTACTTTGCTCCGTGGTCCAATTCTGATGCTCACTTCCCCTTTGCAGCTCTTTTGGCTGTGGACACGGGTCAGCATGGGCACTCTGAATAGTCTGCAGCTATGCAGCCCCTTACACAACAAACTGCAATTCCCCATTTTTTCTGCGTTAAGACGTCAGCTTCAGGGACAACATGTTTATGTGCTGCCTAATATATCCCACCCACTTTCTGGTGCCACTGTAATGAGGTAATCAATATTATTCACTTAACCTGTTAGTGGTCATAAAGTTATTGGTCGTATGACCTTGTTGGACATTCATTTTCACAACCATGGAAAATTTGGCAGGTTCAGCAGGGACTGACTGAATTTCGATCCATTTATGGCCATGCCCATTCAGAAGGAGCTGACCTAGTAATCAACTCCTTTTGAATGGGTCTGTTGCAAAAGTTGTGTTTGATCAGCCCATGCAGCAATTGGTTGCAGCGCTGATCAGTGTATTCTGACAGCAGTTCCTTCATCTACCTCAAATGTGTGAATGGAGGAATCCATGCTTGGACAGCTTATCACCCTCCACTTTCTGGGAAAGCTTTCCACAAGATTTTGGAGTGTGTCGAGAATTTGTGCTTATTTGTGAGGTTTGGTACTAATGTTGAATGAAAAGAACTGGCTAACAACCGATGTTTCACATCATCCTAAAGGTGTTCAGTAGGGTTGGGCCTCCTAAATTGTAACCTCTAATGAGTAGGGCCCTCTCATTCCTCCTGTATTGATTTGTATTGTAATTGCACTGTCTGCCCTCATGTTGTAAAGCTGCGCAAACTCTTGACGCTATATAAATCCTCTATTATATTAATAATAACTTTGCACCTTTTTTTCGGTTTGCATCCTGCAGACCACTCCAGGTCCTCTACACGAAACAGGTCAAAGCAAGTCTTTATGGTGCACAGGTTCACAATTATGCTGGAAAAAAAGGGCCCCACACTCTTACCACAAGAATGGAAGGGCACAATTGACTAAAATGTCTTTGTGTTCTATAGTAATAACAGTCCCCTTCTTTAAAAAACACCGGAATTCATTTGGAGGAGGGTCTACAAATGTTTGGCTATATATAGATGTGATGGTCAGGTGTCCACATGCGGTACATATAGTCAAATGTAGATATGATGGTCAGGTGTGCTCATACTTATGGCCATATAGGGGTTCATTTACTAAAACCATAGAGTGCAATATCTGATGCAGCAAACCAATCAGCTTCCAGTGTTTTTGTTAAAGCTTAAAGTGATTGTAAAGGCTTGTTTTTATCTTTAAAAAAATAACAAAGATGTTATACTTATCTCCTCTGTGCCGTTGGATTTGCACAGAGCAGCCCAGATACTCCTCTTTTCGGGTCCCTCTTCTGCTCTCCTGGCCCCTCCTTCTGGTGAGTGCCCCCTCAGCCTGTAGCTTTCTATGGGGGCATCCGAGCCAGAGCTCCGTGTATCCATTCAGACACGGAGCCCCGATCTGCCCCCTTCTCTCCCCTGATTGGCTGACTGATTTTGATTGACAGCTGCAGGAGCCAATGGTGCTGTTGCTGTGTCTCAGCCAATCAGCAGGAGTGTCTGAGACAGTTAAGACACTCATGGACATCGCTGGAGAGAGATGGGGCTCAGGTAAGTATAAGGCCTCATACACACAGGACGTTTTTTGACTGTTTTACAGCTGCTGTTTTTAGCTGCAGGCGTTTTTTTCTACAGTCAACAAACTCTCCATCATGTTATCCTATGTGTTCATAGGCAGTTATCAACTGTTTTTAGCAGTTTGAGCTTTAGAAAAACCCAAGACCAGAGGGTTCTGAGAGACGTTTTTCACGTAAAAACGTTCAAATGGTCAAAACGCTCAAAAACGTTGATCCAACGTTTTTGGACGTTTTAGATCAATTGGAAAAAAAACAAAAAACGCTGGCCCTTTAAAAATGCCAGTAATATAACACTGGTAAAAAAATCACAGATAAGCTACTGACGTTTTTTGGACGTTTTTTTAAAGTGCTGTGAGCATGAAGCTTTAGGGGGGCTGGGGAGGCTGCTACACACAGAAGGTTTTTTATCTTAATGCATGGCATGCACTAAGATAAAAACCTTCTGCCTTTACAACTCGTTTAATCTCCCTGGTGGTATGATTATGTCAGATTTTTGCGTCTCAAAGCGGTACATTTTTTTGCATAGAAATTTGGTGTTTTATATTGTAGGCCTGTAATTCTTAGGAATAACTCAATTAAATCTGTCCAAGCAAGAGTCTAGTAGACATCCCGGGTATGATAAAGTTTGAAACAACGAAATTGTAAATTATAATATAATAAATAACTATAAATAATTATCAAAAATTATAATATAATAATAATACAACTTATTCAATAATGTAATCAAATCAAAACACTGAAATTTGCTCAGTTGCAGAATTGTCGCTGTCGTCACTTTCAGTATCTGATGATGAATTTCCCCATGAATCAGTATCACTCAATTCTGCAAGTGATTCTTATTTAATATCGGTGTTTTCTAGCTGATCAAAAACCGCTTTTGATGTAAAGGGGCACTTTTTGGATGCCATGGACATTCTCAAGTTTCCAGGCAAGAATGGCATATATAATTTAAAAGTGTATGCAGGGCACTGGACAAAGCACTAGGGATAGAGGGGATGTGAAATGATTTGATACAGTAATGTAATCTTACAGATTACAGCGTACTGTATGTTTACTGTGTGTTTCACTTTTTGAATTTGCCGCCGGGCTCCGCCCCCATGCGACGCGACGCTCGCAGGGAACGGAACCCAGAGGCATCGGGCGAAGATTGCACCGGATGACAAGGTAAGTAAATTTACCTGGATATTGCGATGCGATCCCGAGTGTAGCTTGGGATTACCGCTTTTGGTGATGAAAACTCACCCCGAGCCACACTCGGGATAACCGCCAGGGGGGTTAAATGAAGAAGCTGAAGTTACTAACTGCACCAGATATTGCATGCTCCAATTTTAGTAGATCAACCCATAGAGTACAATAAAAGTACTTATTACTCCACCTTGGGTTGGATGGATTTGGCTAACGTTGACTTAAAGTGTTACTGAACTCAATTTTTTTATTATTAAAATAATAAACATGTTATACTTACCTGCTCTGTGCAGTGGTATTGCACAGAGTGGCCCCGATCCTCCTCTTCTGGGGTCCCCCGGCGGCGATCTTGGCTCCTCCTCTTTTTTTGAGGGACTACCATAGTCAGCCGCTGGCTATGGAGAGAGTTTAGTCCCTGCACTCCCGACCTGTGTGTATCTATGGAGCCGCGATCGATAGACTTACACAGTGGGACTTAGGCTCGCCCCTACTTCCTCCTCACTGCATCTGATTGACAACAGCAAGAGCCAATGGCTTCTGCTGCTGCTCAAATGCTGTGTAAAAAGGAAGTAAGGGGAGAAAAGATGCAGCCCTGCACAGCACTGATCTGTTCTCCCCTCTCTTCCCCTTCACACAGGGAAGCGGAGGCACACAGAAACTAAAAACATTTTTTACCTTAATGCAAACAATGCATTAATGGATCCTGCTCATTTAAAGCATGTAATATGACACAGTGCTTGTCCTGTGTCATTTGGCATCCTGTAACACCTAAAAAAACTGTCTGATCCTGCCTGACTATACCATTCCCCCTGTACATAGACTACGATAGATCAGGGCAGCTGAGAACTGACACCGGAGTCATCCATACGTGCCTCTGTCATCCACAGCTATCTGCTCTCCTCTCTGCTCCTGTGTCCTCCTCCCCCTTCCTCTCTCTGCTTGTGACAGTGCTGTCCCTCCCCCCTGCTGCTTGAATAACATTAACCGGTATGCACCATCAGTACTGCCTCCTATTGCAGTGTCCCCCTCTGTGTATGATTTATAAAAATAAATGCTGCAAATACCTAATTTCGCAGCTGAGATGGCGATCACATGACCGGCCAGCTCTCTCCTCCTCCCCTCCTGACTGACGTCAGCAGAGGAATCTCGGCCCCTCCTGCTGCATCTGTCAGAGGAGGAAAGGAGAAAGCCAGCCGATCACATGATCACAATCTCGGCTGTGAAATGAGATATTTGCAGCATTTATTTTTATAAATCATACACAGAAGGGGACACTGCAATAGGAGTCAGTGCTGACAGGTTAGAGTGGCTTAACAACCAGTGGCGGCTGGTGAAGTTTTTGGATGGGGGGGCGCCAGGCCCCGCCCTTCCCTTTGGACCCCTCCTACTTTTAATAAGCCCCGCCCCTTATAGAATCCACCCACTCCGTCCCCTGTATTCCACATATTGTGTCAGGAGTATACAGCTCAGCATCACAGGACAAAGTATACAGCTCAGCATCACAGGACACAGTATACAGATCAGCATCACAGGACACAGCATACAGTGAAACAGATGGGGGCAGTTTGCAGCCAGGGACACAGGTGGGGGCAGTTTGCAGCCAGTGACACAGGTGGGGGCAGTTTGCAGCCAGTGACACAGGTGAGGGCAGTTTGCAGCCAGTGACACAGGTGGGGGCACCGCCCCGGACCGCGGGGGGGTAGGTTTTTGAAGTGGTCGGCGGT
>BLSH010370812.1:605901-623520 GCA_018402905.1 Glandirana rugosa | reverse complement strand
CAATGGGTGGTCCAATCGAGTCTGCCTGAAAAACTGACAGATGGACCCCATCAGTCCGCTGGTGTGAAAGGGCCTTGGGATCCAAAATAGTCAGTGCTGATTGAGAGAGGGACGTTTCGCTTTAACAGGCACTGGGATTTCAATGTGTGTTCAAAAGGTTCAAACCAAGAAAGTTTTCAAAGAAGCTCAGTGGCTCTGGTAAAGCAGCTCTCGAACACATAGGCTTGGAGTAGATTTACTAAAGGCAAATTGATTGCGCACTCTGCAAGTGCAGTTGCTCCAGAGCTTGGAAAATGAGGTGAAGCTTCACTTTGCAAAGAGCACCCAAGTACATGCAAGGAAAATACTAAAGCAGCATTTTTGCTTGAACATGATTGGATAATGGAAGTCAACAGAGCTCCCCCTCGTTACTAAGCTCTGGAGCAACTGCCATTGCAGAATGCACAGTCTATTGGCCTTTAGTAAACCAACCCCAAAATACAGACATACAAAACGGGTGCCAAATGTGTAACAAAACTCTCCCTTATTAAGATTTAGAAAAGTGGAAGGGGGCCTCTTGAATGGGCTTAGAGCAAACTATAACCAAACAGATCTATATTTGATCTCAAATTATATTGGGCTCAGAACACTCATGATTAATCTCCACAATTTACACTCTGCTGCGTCTTCCTATCACCTCCGCATTGGTAAACGCTGTAAAAATTAGATGGGAGTCAGACCTAGGGGACATTCAGGACGAGGACTGGGATGATATATTAGATGGAACTAGGCTAGTCTCCCCTAGGGTGCCGGACCGATTAACACAGCTGTACATTGTACACCGCTCCTATTTAACCCCTCAAAAACAGCTAAATTCCACCCCTCCGCGAGCTCCTTGTGCCCAGCGTGCGGAGAAGACCCGGGCACATTTTTCCACCTGATCTGGTCCTGTGCTGTTGTTCAGACATTCTGAATGCAGGTGATACACTTCCTACACGATGATATGGGATCCCCCGTTACCTTAGACCCTAAGTTATGTCTTCTGTGTCTCCTCCCAGATGTGGACATAGACAAATACAGTGCGACTTTTGTGCGGGAAACTCTGTACGCGGCTCGCAAGGTGATTGCTAGGAGATGGATGAGACCCACACCTCCCAGTGTCCAAGACTGGATACGGGAGATCAATACTGCCTTACCGTATAAGAAACTGATTTATGATCACAGAGGTTGCCCCGCTAAGTACACCAAAATATGGAATGTATGGCTCAATAACTCTAACTCCTGCAGTAGCTAAGATGGTACAATATGCCTAATATACCCTGGGTCGACAGGTATTACGTTGGGGTGGTTGTTTTTTGACAGCAACCATCTTGCAGTCTCCTGTGCCAATCATAGGTGAATAGACTTTATGCTGCTAATATGAACTATGTCCTGGTGCTCAGAGTGAAAAACATCTCTATATTAGAAAAGGTGATGTACGTTTTCTGAGTGTGCTACAGACACCCTTTGCATATGTATTGCATTGACCATTGTATGTAACATATACCGCTCTGTTCAATTGAAGCTCTCAAATAAACTTGTTTTTTTATTTAAAAAAAAGATCTATATTTCATCTGGTACTAAATCTCCTTTTAGATTGGAATTATAACAATGCAATTAATTGGCTAATATTGCCCCGACATGCCTTGGTTGTTTTTATTGTGATCAAATGATGAACAATTAAAGGAATCTTGGACTCGTTAACCTTTTGGTTTGGCCCCTGTTTTATATGGCTGATGTGTGTCACAGATTTATTTACAGTTGGTAAAAGAGCGTTCTATCTACACAGTCTGTATGTGTTATGTGTTGGAAAGGTGGAGCGTGCCATCCTCCTCTCCACCTGTTACAAGCAGTGGTGGGCAAACAAGATACGAAGCCCCTTACTGTGGCGGTCTGACAAAAATGAGAAGCGGACGGCTTAAGATTTTACACAGGCCTTAATTCTGCTCGGCCTCCCCGGGCTGTCACTGCTGGGGCTCATTAGCTGAGCTGCGGATGCTGTTTAGAAATCCATAAGGTGATTTGTGTTAATGAACAGTGCAAATGATTCGGCTAACTACCTAAAGATTAATAATAGATAGGAGCGCTGTAACAAACAAGTTTGGGTCCCTGGGGATGACTGGAGGAGAGGGAGTAATTGGATCAAGCAAGCGGCACAAAGCGTTTTCATTTCCACGCTTTTTTTTTGTGGTGTTAAGGCCTTTCTAAAGATCGCCTGGAAGCACAAGTAAAACCTCACCAAATATTCGGAGTGTTAGAAGTATCTGTCTTCAGCCCCTGCGGATGTGACCTTATCTGTACTTAATAATTAGTCATTATAAGAACTGGTGCAGAAATAAATGTCATTATTAGGTTTCCATGGCAATAGGTCCAGAAGCGCCAGATTAACTAATAGTAATGCAACCCTTGAGGTACTTTAATACATTAACATGAGCACGAGGGTCCAAGCTCATTCATTTATGTGCAGATTATAAATTAGAAGAAACTCACTAAAACTCCAGTTCTGGCACCAGAACCCTATCAGCCTGACAAGCAGTTATTGGCGCTAGCAGCTCCCATCATGCAACAGGTGTTAACTGGCCAGCCCAGAGTTACGGATAACACAGTATCCCAGCTTGCCTTTGTTCAGACTTCAGAAGTCAGTTTATAAAAAAAAAATGTAAATGAAAAATATAGAAATATTGCGCAAAGAAACTAGTAAGCTGCCAACTTTCCATTAGACATCCAGTGTATAAAACAATTGTAACCAATAAAGTGGCGCTAAATGATAAACAATAATTTCATAAATGTGAAAACTTGTGCTAATAACATAACAAGCAAGGTGTGTATTAAATAAATAAACCAAGTAAAATCAGTCTATCTTGAATATAAAGTGAGGTAGTCCAGCCTGAGCTTGTTTGGCTGGGCTTCTCCTATGGGTCACAGGAGTGCAATCCGTTTTGCACTCCTGTGACCCGTTTTCAGCAGAAAGTGGACTGAAGTCCGCCCTCTGCTGGCATCACAGGAGTCGGACCAGGCACCGCGTCATCCTGACTTCAAGAGTCGGGATCCGCCAGGTGTCTGGACCGACAGCAGTCTCAGCCTCTGAGGGAGCCGATCCCCGCCTCTCCACAGCTCAGCGCTCCAGTAAGCGTGGAGGAGCAGAGCGGAGGGCTTGCTGATTGACAGCCATCGGAGGTGTTTGATGCCTCGGTTCTCAGTGTAGAGATGCTGGGGGACAGATGCAGCATTGGACCAATGCTGCATCCACCTAGGTAAGTATAATGGGGGGATAAAAAGAAATCCCATACTTCTCTTTTAAGTGCAACAAAATACAAAAAAATACAAAATACAAAAGGTCTCTAATGTGCTTTCCAGGGGTAAACTTGGTCTCCAAAGTGCATAAGGCAAGTGATAGGTGGCACGCAACAAAGTGCAAAAGTCTCTTATATTCCTTCAAAGAAGTAAACTAAATCTTTACAGTGCATACAGGTGAATGATAGGATGGCACTCTTACCAGAACTGATGGACACACATACTATACAGCACGTGGGTCAAACAAGCTTTGCATGAGGATATACTCCAACGGAATCTGCCACAGGGAAGTTACTAGGAATGAACCACAACCACTCCTGGGTAAGGACTCCAGCATCCAGCTATCAGCTCCAGAGGTGCAATCGCTAGCTTCAGGTGTCACAATAATCCATGGTGATATGTATAAAAAGAAAGCAACTCTACATAGTGTGACTCTGTAACATAAATTTTATATATAAAAACAGGTGTACACTTACAAAATGTTCGAACAAAACAAGCTTGTATCATAAAAAAACGTTGTGCAGTAATCTCGCGACCATCACCCGACGCCGTTTCGTCCAAAGGGACATTAGAGACTTTTTGTATTTTTGTTGCACTTAATCACTTTATATTCAAGACGGACTGATTTTACTTGGTTTATTTATTTAATACACACCTTGCTTGTTATGCTATTAGCACAAGGTTTCACATTTATGAGATTATTGTTTATCATTTAGAGCCACTTTTTTTATTACATTTTAAAAACAAATGTGCATAGCTAATTGTCCAGCAAAACTACATGTAAATTTGTTCTGTGTCAATTAACCAGCATTTGTACATTTTAGGGATTTTTCGCACTAATAAAGCTGTGGATGTTGTGCAAATGGGGCAAAATCAAATGTCCTTATAGTATTTTGCCTTAGGATTCAATGTACTTAGAATTTCCACTTAACCACTTCAGCCCCGGAAACTTTTACCCCCTTCCTGACCAGAGCAGTTTTTGTGATTCGGCACTGCGTCGCTTTAACTGACAATTGCGTGGTCGTGCGACGTTGTACCCAAACAAAATTTGCATCCTTTTTTTCCCACAAATAGAGATTTCTTTTGGTGGTATTTGATCACCTCTGCTTCATTTCTGATCCCCGCTATAAACAAAAAAAGAGCGACAATTTTGCAAAAAAAAGTTTTTCTTACTTTTTGCTAAAATACAAATCCAAAAAAAATATAAAAAAACTTTTTTTTTCATGGGTTTTGGCCGATTTATATTCTTCCTCATATTTGTGATAAAAAAAAAAATCGCAATATGCGTTTATTGATTGGTTTGCCGCGTTTACGGATGGTGAGAATTCATTTCTGGGGTTTTTTTTTTTACATTTTTTACTAGTAGTGGCAGCGATCTGCGATTTTTAGCGGTACTGCGATATTGGGGCGGACATGTCGGATATTTTTGACACTTTATTGGGACCAATGACATTTATACAGCGATCGTAAATTTAAATGTCCACTGATTACTGTATAAATGTCATTGGCAGTGATGGGGTTAACCTGCAGGGGGCGATCTAGGGGTTAAGTGTGTTCCCTGGGCGTGTTCTAACTGTGGGGGGGATGGGCTAACATGGGCATAAGAGATCTAACTGATCCCAGTGACAGGGATCAGTAGATCTCCTATGCCCGCACTGACAGAGCGGGGAACCGCCGTGTTTACATCGGTGGTTCCCCACTCTTTGGCTGTGGCCGCTCATCGCGGCTCGGCGGTGGACATCGGGTCCGCCCGAGCCGCAGGCACACTCCTCTGGAGTGCGGCGGGCGCGCTTGCGCCCCCTAGCGGCCACCCGCAGATCGCCGCCTTTTTACGGCGATTCGCGGTACCCGTCCACACTGCCGCAGTAAAAAGGCAGTACGTTGTGGGGAACCGGTTAAGGGCCGACCACCCAAAATGTACCGTGGATGGGTGGCCCATGCAGGCAAAGCGACGTACTGGTACATTGTTGCCTGCTTCAGGGTTTAGGGTGCGCACATGCAAATGTGATTGTACTCAGCGATGTCAGTGATTGTACACTGGTGATGTCAGTGGCAGTTAGGCAGTTCCCCTTATTATCAGTTAGTATCAGATTGCTTGCTGCACTATTGCAGTCCCATTATAAGCTGATCACCGCCATTACTAGTAAAAAAAAAAATCCAATATATGTATATGCCATAGTTTGTAGACGCTATAACTTTCAGGCAAACCAATCAATATACACTTATTGGGATTTTTTTTACCACAGACATGTAGCAGAATACATTTTTTTTTTTTATTGGATATGTTTTAACCACTTCAATACAGGACATTTATACCCCCTTCCTGCCCAGACCAATTTTCAGTTTTCAGCGCTCTCACACTTTGAATGGCAATTACTCTCTCATGCTACACACTGTATCCAAACAAAATTTTTATCATTTTTTTTCACACAAATCGAACTTTCTTTTGGTGGTATTTAAGAACCTCTGGGGTTTTTATTTTTTGCGACATAAGTGAAAAAAATTCGAAAATTTTGAAAAAAAAAAACACTTTTTTTAGTTTCTGTGATAAAATTTTGCAAATAAGTAATTTTTGTTCATAAATTTGGGCCAAAACCTATACTGCTACTTATCTTTGGTAAAAATAACCCAAATAAGTGTATATTATTTGGTCTGTGTGAAAGTTATAGAGTCTACAAGCTATGGTGCCAATCATTGAAAATTGATCACACCTGATGCACTGATGGCCTATCTCGTTTCTTGAGGCCCTGAAATGTCAGGAAAGTACAAATACCCCCCAAATTACCCCCTTTTGAAAAGTAGACATTCCAAGGTATTTAGTAAGAGGCATGGCGAGTTTTTTGAAGTTGTACTTTGTTCCTACAATTCTTGGGAAAATTAAGAAATTATTTTTTTTTTTTTGCACAAAATTGTCATAACAACAAGTTATTTCTCACACACAGCATATGCATACTTCCAATTACACCCCAAAATACATTCTGCTACTCGCCCCGAGTATGGCGATACCACAGGTGTGAAACTTTTTCACAGCCTGGCCACATAGAGAGGTCCAACATGCAGGGAGCACCGTCAGGCATTCTAGGAGCAGAAATTTCACATCTAATTTCCTAACCACCTATTACAATTTTGAAGGCCCTGGAGCACCAGGACAATGGAATTACCCACAAAATGACCCCATTTTGGAAAGCAAACACCCCAACATATATTCTATGAGGCATTATGAGTCTTTTGAATGGTTCATTTTTTTCCACAAGTCTTCGAAAAACGAAAAGAAAAGGAAAACGCTTTTATTTTTACACAAAGTGGTCAATTTATAAGATATTTCTAACACATAGCATACACATAGCAAAAATTAACCACAAAAATATTTTCTGCTACTCGTCCCGAGTATGGTGATACCACATGTGTGAGACTTTTTCACACCCTGGCCACATACAGAGGCCGAACATGCAGGGAGCACCGTCAGGCGTTCTAGGAGCATAAATTACACATAAAATTTCATTCATACCTATCACATTTTGAAGGCCCAGGACCTTAGAATTACCCCCAAAATGACCCCATTTTGGAAAGCAAACACCCGAGGTATATTCTATGAGGCATGGGCTGCAGATAGGTACTCGGGTACTCTGATGGGCTGCAGATAGATACTCAGGTATTCTGATGGGTTGCAGATAGGTACTTGGGTACTTTGATGGGCTGGAGACAGGTACTCGGGTAATCTGATGGACTGGTAAAAGGTACTTGGGTACTCTGATGTGCTGCAGATAGGTACTCGGTTACTCAGATGGGTTGGTGACAGCTACTCGGGTAATCTGATGGGCAGGTGACAGGTACTCGGGTAATCTGATGGGCAGGTGACAGGTACTCTGGTGGGCAGGTGACAGGTACTCGGGTACTCAGGTGGGCAGGTGACAGTTACTCTGGTACGCTGATGGTCTGGTGACAGGTACTCGGGAACGCTGATGGTCTGGTGACAGGTATTTGGGTACTTTAATGGGCAGGTGACAGGTACTCGGGTACTTTGCTGGGCTGGTGACAGGTACTCAGGTTCTCTGATGGGCAGGTGACAGGTACTCGAGTACTTTGATGGGCTGGTGACAGGTACTTGGGTACTCAGATGGGCTGGTGACAGGTCCTCTTTATTATTATCAGTGTGCTTGGTGTGCAGTAGGCGGTAACGAGCTGTTACCACAATCTCCCTCTCACACACGATCGGTGTGTGACAGGGAGAACCGCGGTAACAGCTCGTTACCGCGGTCTGTTTACATCACATGTTATTGACACAGCCGGTCACGTGGTAAAGAGCCAATTCTATTGGCTCTTTACACTGATCGGAGCTGGGCTTTGTCCGAGGGACAAGCCGCAGCCCCGATCGCCGGGCTGCACGCCCCCAGGGGCGCGCAAGAGTGACGTGCACGTGGAGGTCGGTAGTGACCGGCTGTGATTGGACACAGCCGGTCACGTGGTAAAGGGCCAATTTTATTGGCTCTTTACCCCAATCGAGGGGGGGCTGTGTCCTGAGGGACACAATCGATCCCGCGATCACCGCACTGCGGGCCCCCAGTGGCGGCGAGAAGGGAAAGACGTCATATGACGTCGTCCCGGATTGTCGGAGGTTCCCTGCCGATGTAATTTTACAATGACTCGGTAGAGAACGGGTTAAATGAAAAATGTTTTTTTTTTTTTAATTTGCAGGCTTTTTCTTTTATAGCACAAATAATAAAAAACTCAGTGGCGATCAAATACCACCACTTACACTTACTGGGTTTTGTTTTCCAAAGACATGTAGCAAAATACATTTTTCCTGTTTTTTTTTTTTTTTTGTTGGATATGTTTTATAGCAGAAAGTAAAAAATATTGTTTTTCTTTTTCTTTACAATTTTCAGTCTTTTTTTGTTTATATAATAAAAAATAAAAAACCCAGTGGTAATCATATACCACCAAAAGAAAGCTCTATTTGTGTGAAAAATATATATAAATTTTGTTTGGGTACAGCGTTGCATGACTGCGCAAATACCAGTTCTAAATAGCAAAACATGGCCTGTCATGAAAGGGATAAAACCTTCCAGAGCTGAATTGGATATGTTTCATCTAGTACTGTTTATATCCAACAGAAATTTATACAATAACTAAAATACTAGGTAACACATTCTCATTACTTTCAATTTGCCAAACAGGACTGCCCCCATTTGACGAAAAACAACTGTGATACTAGGAAATAACATTTTGTACATACCGTATTAAAAACATTCACAAGGGTCTTTTTTCACAACTTTTGCATGAGTGCCGATATAGTTGCACAACAATTTCATTTTTATAAATAGACCCCTTTGGATTTTTGGGGAGGAACATGAATCTGATCTGCAGGAAATGAAAAAAAAAACAATATACTGCATAACATTTAAAAAAACAATAAATATAAGAATGTCATCCTGGAACCAATCAATACATAGCAATTGGTGAATCAATTTGGCACAATTATCAAAGTAGAAAACGCTTTCCTCCATTCACAATAATAAGATTCCCAGGGAAATAATCAGCACATTCAAGAATCATATAAACAGTAGCAATGATGCAGATGATTATAAACAGGGAAATCAGGATAAGATATCAGAGGTACCTGGGCACTAAAGAAAATCTTGCATCTGGAAACCTTGCATAAGATATAATGCAGTGGGGTTGATTTACTAAAACTGGAGAGTGCAAATTCTGGTGAAGTTCTGCTGGTAGCCAATCAGATTCTAACTTCAGCTTGTTCAGTTAAGCTTTGACAGAAGGGGCCCCCCTCTATACAAACATATTATAAAACAATATAAAAAATGATATAAATTATACAAAAATAATATAATATTAAAAAAATACTTTTATTAAAGTGGTTCCAAAGGCTTAAGATTTTTTACCTTCTATGCATGAAGGTAAAAAACCTTCTTTGTGCATGTGCATGTGACTGGGTATTCTTTACAAAATGAAGATTTACCTCATTTACTAAGCTTTGGGGTAAATGCACTTGCAAAGTACACAGTCTATTTGCCTTTATTATTATTATACAGGATTTATATAGCGTCAACAGTTTACGCAGCGCTTTACAGCTTGAGGGTAGACAGTACAAATACAATACACTTAAATACAGTAGAAATCAGAGGGCCCTGCTCGTTAGAGCTTACAAGCCTTTAGTAAATCAACCCCTATATAAACTTCTCTGTATGCTGTATGTGTATTATATATACAACTATCCTTTGTATCTCCATCTATACTGATATTGAGCTACATACTATAAGCTCTGGAGCAACTGCACTGTACAAAGTGCACAGTCTATTTGCCTGTAGTAAATCAACCCCTACGTGTTTTATGGACGCATAGAGCAGAGGCTTGGGAGCAAGCATGCAGCGGTGCCCCCTGGGCAAGCGGCTATCTCTGGGGACATGATCGAGGGGGAGGAGCCAGGAACGCCAGCGGGGGACCTGAAAAGAAGAGGACTGGAGCTGCTCTGTGCAAAACCACTGCACAGAGCAGGTAAGTATAACATGGTTGTTATTTAAAATAAAAAAACAAAGCTTTAATAGCACTTTAAATATATCTTGGGAAGTACGATTTTGCCTCCATCATCTGTAAAAGTTTTTACTCTGGACTTGTATATTGCATAGTTTTTAGAAAATAATTCTGGCAGCTCAAACGAACCACACGAGCGCTAGAGTGCTATGACTGTGTGTGTACGCATGACCTCAGAATGATGGTGTGTCATGCATTTTAACCACTTCCCGCCCACCATATAGCAGAATGATTGCCAGAAAGTGGTTGCATTATCCTGACTGGGCGTCATATGACGTCCAACAGGATAAGCCAGCCACAGGGGCATGCAGCGCGGTGATCGGTGGTGTGGTGTGTCAGTCTGACACACCTCATCTCCGATCCCTGTAAAGAGCCTATGACAAAGGCCGTTTATCCGCTGATGGGCATGAGTAGAGGAGAGACGATCAGCTGCTCTCATGATGGGGGGGTCTGTGCCCACTAGAGCCCACCAGGGATGCCAATCAGTGGCCATTAAAAATTCAAATCTATGCCCATCAGTGCCTCCTAATTAGTGTTGCCTATCAGTGCCGGCCATCAGTGCCACCCATCAGCACCGTCTGCCAGTGCCCATTAGTGCCACCTATGAGTGCCCATCAGTGCCACCTATGAGTGCCCATCAGTGCCACCTATCAGTGCCCATCAGTACTGCATATCAGTGCCACCTATCAGTGCCCATTAGTGCCGCTTATCAGTGCCCATCAGTGCTGCATATAAGTGCCTCATCATCAGTGCCCATCAGTGCCACCTCATCAGTGCCCATCAGTGCCGCCTCATCAGAAAAACTTTTCCCCCCACAATTTTTTATATTTTTTTATTTGTAGCGCAAAAAATAAAAAACCCTGTGGTGATCAGATACCACCAAAAGAAAGCTCTATTTGTGGGGAAAAAATGATAAAAATTTTGTCTGAGTACAGTGTTGCATGGCTGCATAATTGTCATTCAAAATGCGACAGCGCTGAAAGCTGAAAATTGGCCTGATCAAGAAGGGGGTGAAAGTGTCCAGTATTGAAGTGGTGAAGTGTGACTGTCACTGAGAATGAAAACAAACCCTGTGTTTGAGGGGATCCCCAAACCTGAAGTGCTTAAGGTCTAATTCTGACCCTAATCACAAATAACTATCCCCTGATCCCCAGAATCACAAATAACTTTCCCCTGATTTCTGGTATCACAAATAACTTTCCCCTGATCCCTGGAATCACAAATATCTTTCCCAATGATATGCAGAATCACAAATAACTTTGCCCTGATCCCTGGAATCATCAAGAACTATCCCCCGATCCCCGGAATCACAAATAACTACCTGTTGATCCCTGGAATCACAAATAACTATCCCCCTGATCCCCAGAATCACAAGTAATTATTCCCAGATGCCCGGAATCACAAATAACTAATCCCTGATCTCTGGAAACACAAACAACTATCCCCTGATCTCCAGCATCACAAATAACTATTCTCTGATCTCCGGTATTACAAATAATTCCCCTCTGATCCCCAGAATCACAAAAAACCCTCATGAAATGAAAAATACAAATGTTAAAGGTGAGTCCAGAGGTTTAGCCATTCCAACTTTCTAATATATACTAATATATTCCTAAATGCACAAATCTACACCATTCACAGGTACGTCGCGAGGCTGTAATGAATAAAAAAGCTTTCCGAATGTGGAAACAGGAAAACAAAAGGTAACATCTGCTGCAGGGTGCGCTGACAGCGTCCTCGGGGGACCGCTCCCACCATGGATTCATTAGACAAATACAGTTGGAAAAAATATGATATTTACAGCAAGTTTAGCTGTAATTAGAGCGCTGTGCCGCCTCCTCCAGCAGATGGGCGCAGCGGTTATTTATAACAATTCTCTCATGTACAGAGCACATGGCAGAGCTCAGGAAACACAGTCCGCAATCAACGTGAAACAACCATCCAACGCTGGCAGCACATATCACAATCCGAATTGACAATCTCTATGCAGTCATTCATTTGACCTCCTTCTGACCTGCATCAAGTTGCTTCTGAATGCCCAAAGTCTTGTAATGGGGTAATATGTCAACTTAGACTCTAAAGAAAAGGTGCCCACATATGTAAAAACAATCTTTCAACAATCTGGGCAATTAAATAATTAAATACTGTTATTACATTTAGGAAAGATCTCCGCATGTGCAGGAAAAGTATAAAAAAAATTCTGATTAACTTTGGTAACTCCAGGCAAAATTTACTTTTTTCAGTTTTGGGTGGAGTTTGGAAGTATCTAAACTCCTGTCAGTTTTTATTTTCCATATTTCTGGTCCTTGTGACTACGGTCACCACAAGGACAGGGGGTACCCCTCTACCTCACTCCATGTAAAATTTAAAAAAATGTTTAAGTTGTAGTTCCACTTTACAATGACGATGAAAAATAATTATTTTTTTTCGAAAACCTTTTTTTTTTTTAAATTACCACATGAGCTATAATGAAAACTTCCAATAGGACCAAAAAAATGGCTGTGAAACTGATGTGTGTATGGTCAGCATAGGAAATATGATTATTTACCAACACACTGCAAACAGAACAGCCAATCAGATCCCACCTTTCATTATTCTGCCACACCGAGCAAGGGAAAGTCATTCTATCCATTGCTTGCTCAGGAGGATTACCAAATCCTGTGCAGGTACCACTGCAGTAAAACAGACGTGATGATGTCATTCTATGTAGTATAATTATGTGCTCTGATTGTCATCACCCATGCTTGTCACAGGGACAAAGGCCTGCATGCAGATGTGAGCTTAATTGCCTATGTTAAAGGGTCACTCCACAAACTTGTATGGGCAGTTACCACCATCCCTGCATTGAGTGCCTGGGTCTTCACAAATGCTGTACTCATTATCAGGGGTTTCCACCATCCCTACCCTAAGTTCCCAGTACTGCACACCTGCTGAGCCCATTATGAGGAGATCTCACCATCCCTGAGCTGAGCTCCAAGTAGACACACCTCCCAAGGTTTGCCACCATCCATGCACTAAGTTCCCAGATCTGCATATCTGCTGTGCCTACTAACATGGGTTTCCACTATCCCTGTGCTAAGTTACTGGGTCAGTACATCTGCTGTGCTTATTATGAGGGGTTCTCACCATTCCTGCACGGAGTTCCTAGGTCTGAACACCTGACGTACCCATTATAAGGTTTTCCCCTATACCTACACCAAGTTCCTAGGTCTGCACAGAGTTCCACAATCCCTGTACTAAGTTCCTAGGTCTGCACACCTGCCATGCCCATTTTGAAGAGTTCCCACCATCCCTGCCCTGGCTCTGCACACCCTCTGTGCCCATTATAAGGGGCTTTTCCCCAAGCCCGCACTAAGTTACTGGGTCTGCAAACATGCAATGCCAATTATGAGGAGTTCCTTCTATCTCTGCACTAAATTACTGATTCTGCACACCTGCTGTTGGGTTTCACTATTGCTGCACTCAGCTCTTAGGTCTGGACAACTGCTGTGCCCATTATGAGGGGCTCCCAGCATCCCTGTGCTGAGGTCCTGGGTCTGCACACCTGCTGTACCCATTATAAGGGGTTCTCACCATCCCTTTGTTATGTCTACACACCTGCTGTTGCCATTATGAGGAGTTAGCTTCATCCTTGTCCTAACTTCCTGGGTATGCACTTTTGCCATAACAATTATAAAGAGTTGCAGTGCACTAGGGCCCGGTTCACACTTGGGCGATGCGAGAACCCTGCAAATCTACTGCGGGTTCCCGCATCGCACCCGACTCACGCGGCAGTTTACACTGCCATATGCGAAATTAGGGGAGTGTCAATACAATGTTAACGACACCCCCATTTCAGCTCACATATCACACTGCGAACTGACAGTTGAGACATGAATTGGATCACATAGGTGTGAAAACCCATGCAATCCGATTCTGGTGTAGATGCAAAAAAGGGTCCTGTGCGAGTTTGGTCCAAGTGTGATGCGATTTCAGCAATACTATCTGTATGGCTAAAATCGCATCACACAGACACCGCATGTGATGTGAACAGCAATGCAGTGCGAATCACATGCGATGTCTGTCATAGCACTAGTGTGAACTGGCACTAAGTTCCTGGGTCTGCACACCTTCTTTGCCCATTATGAGGAGTTCCCACCATTCTTGTCCTGAGTTTCCAGTTCTGCACATCTGCTGTGCTTATTATGAGGGGTCTCCACCATCCTTGCGCCAAGTTGCCAGGTTTTCACACCATTCATACCCATCATGAGGAGTTCTCGCCATCCTTGCACTGAGTTCCCAGCTATGCACTTTGCTGTGCCCCTTATGCGGGGATCCCGCCACCCCTGTTCTGAGGTCCAGGGTCTGCACACCTGCTGGGTCCATTATGAAGGGTTTCCACCATCCCTCCTCTAAATTACTGGCTCTGCTCACCTATGTTGCCCATTATGAGGGGGTACCACCATCCCTGCGCTGAGTTCCCAAGTTTGCACACCTGCTGGCCCATCAGAGGAGTCCCCGCCATCTCTACCTGGAGTTTCTGACTTTGCCCCTGTGATTTGTTCTGTTTTTTTTTGTCCCATTTAGGGAACCTTTATTTAGTGCACTGTAGACAAAATAAGAATTTAGGAAATATACCAAAGTAAGGGCAATTCCTTTTTTAAACAGCTGTCATTAGAACAGGTGTCCCAATTGGACGATTGCTCCTTACCTTCTACGACTCTAACATTTGTGGTTACTCATCCTGTTTTATCTTGATGACAATGATCAATAGGACAAATTGAGAGGGTAAATCACCTCAGCAGGGATACGAAGAGTAATAAAAACCTAGCAGAGGGTTCAACCCCCTCTACACTCTGGGCTTTACACTTTAGGGAAATGTCACTCACGACAGCCAGAGGATGAAGAATTCTGCAGTTCAACTGACATGAGTGCTGTGTCAGTTGACCATTTACATGCCCCATGTAGAGAGTCCAGCTTAGAGAACACCTTCATACATAAGGCTAAAAGTGATAGGAGTCCACCAGACACTGTCATGACTGACACACTGGGCATCATTTATTAAAACATTCACTGCAAAATCTGGTGCAGCGCTGCATAGAAACCAATCAGCATCCAGCTTTTGTTGCTAAAGCTTAAATGGATTGTTAAATCAGAAGTTTTTTTTTTATCTTAATGCATTCTATGCATTAAGATAAAAATCCTTCTGTGTGCAGCAATCCCCTTCAGCCCCTCTAATATTTACCTGAGCCCCATCTCTGTCCAGCGATGTCCACGAGTGTCTCGGCCATCCGGGACGGGGCCAGGAGCACCGAAGAGGGAGCAGAAGAAGAGGAGGATCGGGGCTGCTCTGTGCAAATCCACTGCAACAGAGCAGGTAAGTATAACATGTTTCTTATTTTTAAAGAAAAAAGAAGACTTTACAATCACTTTAATTGCACAAACTGAAGTTAGAAGCTGATTGGCTAGTTACTATGCACAGCTGCACCAGATTCTGAGTGCTCCAGTTTTCGTAAATCTCCTCCACTGCATACAATAGATCATCCCACTGCGATCACATTCTTACTGGGAGAACAAAAGAAAGAAGTTGATTGGTTATTGATATAAACTGGAGCACACCTTCTTTTGGACAGTTTTATAACTAGGAAAGTGAAAGGGACATTATTGAAAAACGAACCTGTCACTAGAGCTGGCCATACATTAATCATTTTTGTTTGTCCAACCAGCAGGTTGAGCGAGAAAAAAAAAAGACCAGATTCCCCCATCCACACATTTGATTTGCTCCGCTGTGCTATTGTGTTCCGATTGCAGAAGACTTCCCTTCCATCAAAACACACTAATAAGTATTTCCGGCTATAGCCGGTGGCACTGATTGTGCTTGACAAAACCTGACAGGCTGGTTGTACATAAGTCAATCTATTACTGTCCATACACGGATCGAAATTTGCAGGTCCCTACTGCAATGGTCACATTTTTATCCATGTATGGCTGCCTAAAGAGTACCTATCACAAACACAGCTGTACCCTGGCAGGTACCACAAGGTGCCTATTATACAATATATTTCATACAGCAGCTCATAGACCTGCTCCATATGGAAACACTCCACCATATCTCACAGTACAACACACATAACTCTGCTCAGGTCACTGTGGTGCATTGTGGGATACAGAGTTTTCAGTGTGTGTCTAGGATGAAGTGATTCCCGGGGTGCTATGAACAGCTTTCGGAGGGAAGTTACCTTATTCCATGCATATTTTATTAAGTGGCTGTATAGAAGCCAGGAGACACAGAGATATTTGCATGTCCTTATAGTTCATAGGGTGCCCTGAACCCCTGAGGAACTGCAGGAGCTTGGAGGACCAAGCTGTAGTCCCAGGCGCTCACAGAATACAAGGGTCTCTAGGTGTCTGTTTTTAATACTACTGACCACATATATGCAATGCATTTATTCATTATGGGTTCATTTACTAAGGGCAAATAGACTGTGCACTTTGCAAGCGCAGTTGCTCCAGAGCTTATTAATCACTTCAATAAAGGGCACTTTCAACCCCTTCCTGCCCAGGCCAATTTTCAGCTTTCAGTGTTGTCGCACTTTGAATGACAATTGCGTGGTCATGCTACACTGCACCCAAATTAAACTTTTATAATTTTTTCACACAAATAGAGCTTTCTTTTGGTGGTATTTAATCACTTTTACTCTTTGCTAAATAAATGAAAAAAGACAGAATTAAAAACAAAAAACAAATGTTTTTTTTTAGTTTCTGTTAACAATTTTTTTTCAAATAAGTAATTTTTCTCCTTCACGGATGTGCAATGATAAGGCTGCACTGATGGGCACTGATAGGTGGCACTGATGGGCACTGTCAGGCAGCCCTAATGGGGAGGCACTGATAGGCGGAGTGCAGTTATCACGGCAATCAGGAGCTATGCCGAAATGTAAACTGAGCTGTGCATGTGCAGATTAGTGTACATTCTTCAGAGGACTGTGCGCAGGCAGGTAAGTTTGCACTGCGTGTCTCTTTTGCAGTAAAACTTTTTTCTGGTCGGTTTTTAAATATTAGACTCTGGTTCCACTTTAAAGACCAAGAAAAGTGTTCATTGTCTTACCACTTATTTTCTTTCTTAAGTCACAACCTGAGACTCTGCCAGCATGCTGCGGAGAAGGGAACTTGTTCTCTATGAAAAAGCAGTGGTCTCTTTGTAGAGGTATGACACCCCACCTGCTGAGTCAGACCCGGAGCTCTGCCATCAGCAGAGATCATGAGCTTTACTGAATGCATATCTCTAGATCTGACCCTGTAGGGGCTTGTTGGACCTGAACACAGAGGGGTTGATTTACTAAGGGCAAATGGACTGTGCGCTTTGCAAAGTGCAGTTGCTCCAGAGCTTAATAAATGACTAGAAGCTCTGCAGACTTCCATCGTCCAATCATGTGCAAGCAAAAATGCTGTTTTTTTTTTTTATTTTTATTTTCCTTGCGTGTGATTGAGTATTCTTTGCAAAGTGAAACCTTATCTCATTTACTAAGCTCTGGAGCAACTGCACTTTGCAAAGTGCACAGTCTATTTGCCTTTAGTATATCAACTCCAGAGGCCGCTGCTTCCACATTAAAGCGGAGTTCCGCCCATTTAAAAGTCTGCAGCTACAAAAAGTGTAGCTGCTGACTTTTAACTCCTTGCCGACCGCCGATCGGCATTTGACGGCGGCAAGGTGGCTCGTGAGCGCAAATCGCCGTCATATGACGGCGGCCGCGCTCACGAGCCTAGTGAGCGCGATTT
>BLSH010370812.1:559746-586192 GCA_018402905.1 Glandirana rugosa | reverse complement strand
GGAGCACAGCACTGAACACATCCTACACCCAGGGCTTCAGGAGCACAGCACTGAACACATCCTACACCCAGGGCTTCAGGAGCACAGCACTGACCACATCCTACACCCAGGGCTTCGGGAGCACAGCACTAAACACATCCTGCACACAGGGCTTCGGGAGCACAGCACTGAACACATCCTAGACCCAGGGCTTCAGGAGCACAGCACTGAACACATCCTACACCCAGGGCTTCAGGAGCACAGCACTGAACACATCATACACCCAGGGCTTCAGAAGCACAGCACTGATCACATCCTACACCCAGGGCTTCAGGAGCACAGCACTGATCACATCCTACACCCAGGGCTTCAGGAGCACAGCACTGAACACATCCTAAACCCAGGGCTTTGGGAGCACAGCACTGAACACATACTACACCCAGGGCTTCAGGAGCACAGCACTGACCACATCCTACCCCCAGGGCTTTGGGACCACAGCACTGAATACATCTTACACACAGGACTTCAGGAGCACAGCACTCATCGCATCCTACACCCAGGGCTTCGGGAGCACAGCACTGAACACATCTTACACCCAGAGCTTCGGGAAAGCACAGCACTGATCACATCCTATACCCAGGGCTTCAGGAGCACAGCACTGGACATATCTTACACCCAGGGCTTCGGGAGCACAGCACTGATCACATCCTACATCCAGGGCTTCGGAAGCACAGCACTGAACACATCCTACACCCAGGGCTTCGGGAGCACAGCACTGACCAAAACCTACACCCAGAGCTTCGGGAGCAAAGCACTGATCACATCCTACACCCAGGGCTTCGGGAGCACAGCACTGACCACATCCTACACCCAGGGCTTTGGGAGCACAGCACTGAACACATCCTACACCCAGGGCTTCGTGAGCACAGCACTGAACACATCCTACACCCAGGGCTTCAGGAGCACAGCACTGATCATATCCTACACCCAGGGCTTCGGGAGCACAGCACTGATCACATCCTACAAGTAGAGCTTCAGGAGCACAGCACTGAACACATCTTAAACCCAGGGCTTCGGGAGCACAGCACTGACCACATCCTACACCCAGGGCTTTTGGAGCACAGCACTGAATACATCTTACACACAGGAGTTCGGGAGCACAGCACTCATCACATCCTACACCCAGGGCTTCGGGAGCACAGCACTGAAAACATCCTACACCCAGGGCTTCGGGAGCACAGCACTGAAAACATCCTACACCCAGGGCTTCGGGAGCACAGCACTGATCACATCCTACATCAAGGACTTTGGGAGCACAGCACTGATGACATCCTACACCCAGGGCTTTGGGAGCACAGTACTGATCACGACCTACATCCGGGGCTTTGAGAACACAGCACTGAACATATCCTACACTCAGGGCTTCGGGAGCACAGCACTAAACACATCCTACACCCAGGGCTTCGGGAGCACAGCACTGAACACATCCTACACCCAGGGCTTCAAGAGCACAGCACTGAACACATCTTACATCCAGGGCTTCGGGAGCACAGCACTGATGACATCCTACACCCAGGGCTTCGGGAGCACAGCACTGATCACATCCTACACCCAGGGCTTCGGGAGCACAGCACTGATCACATCCTGCACCCAGGGCTTTGGGAACACAGCACTGATCACATCCTACATCCAGGGCTTCAGGAGCACAGAACTGAACACATCCTACACCCAGGGCTTCGTGAGCACAGCACTGACTAAAACCTACACCCAGAGCTTCGGGAGCACAGCACTGATCACATCCTACACCCAGGGCTTGAAGAGCACAGCACTGAACATATCATACACCCAGGGCTTCGGGAGCACAGCACTGATCACATCCTACACCCAGGGCTTTGAGAACACAGCACTAAACATATCCTAAACCCAGGGTTCGGGAGCACAGCACTGACCACATCCTACACCCAGGGCTTTGGGAGCACAGCACTGAACACATCCTACACCCAGGGCTTTGGGAGCACAGCACTGAACACATCATACACCCAGGGCTTCAGAAGCACAGCGCTGATCATGTCCTACACCCAGGGCTTCGGGAGCACAGCACTGATCACATCCTACACCCAGGGCTTCGGGAGCACAGCACTGATCACATCCTACAGGTAGAGCTTCAGGAGCACAGCACTGAACACATCCTAAACCCAGGGCTTTGGGAGCACAGCACGGAACACATCCTACACCCAGGGCTTCGGTAGCACAGCACTGACCACATTCTACACTCAGGGCTTTGGGAGCACAGCACTGAATACATCTTACACACAGGACTTCGGGAGCACAGCACTCATCACATCCTACACCCAGGGCTTCAGGAGCACAGCACTGATCACATCCTACATCCAGGGCTTCGGGAGCACAGCACTGATGACATCCTACACCCAGAGCTTTGGGAGCACAGCACTGATCACATCCTACATCCAGAGCTTTGGGAGCACAGCACTGATGACATCCTACACCCAGGGCTTCGGGAACACAGCACTGAACACATCCTACACCCAGGGCTTCGGGAGTACAGTGCTGAACACATCCTACACCCAGGGCTTCGGGAGCACAGCACTGAACACATCCTACACCCAGGGCTTCGGAAGCACAGCACTGATCACATCCTACATCCAGGGCTTCGGGAGCACAGCACTGATGACATCCTACACCCAGAGCTTTGGGAGCACAGCACTGATCACATCCTACATCCAGAGCTTTGGGAGCACAGCACTGATGACATCCTACACCCAGGGCTTCGGGAACACAGCACTGAACACATCCTACACCCAGGGCTTCGGGAGTACAGTGCTGAACACATCCTACACCCAGGGCTTCGGGAGCACAGCACTGAACACATCCTACACCCAGGGCTTCGGAAGCACAGCACTGATCACATCCTACATCCAGGGCTTCGGGAGCACAGCACTGATGACATCCTACACCCAGAGCTTTGGGAGCACAGCACTGATCACATCCTACATCCAGAGCTTTGGGAGCACAGCACTGATGACATCCTACACCCAGGGCTTCGGGAACACAGCACTGAACACATCCTACACCCAGGGCTTCGGGAGTACAGTGCTGAACACATCCTACACCCAGGACTTCGGGAGCACAGCACTCATCACATCCTACACCCAGGGCTTCGGAAGCACAGCACTGATCACATCCTACATCCAGGGCTTTGGGAGCACAGCATTGATCACATCCTACACCCAGGGCTTTGGGAGCACAGCACTGATCACAACCTATATCCAGGGCTTTGAGAACACAGCACTAAACATATCCTAAACCCAGGGCTTCGGGAGCACAGCACTGATCACATCATACACCCAGGGCTTCGGGAGCACAGCACTGAACACATCCTACACCCAGGGCTTCGGGAGCACAGCACTGACCAAAACCTACACCCAGAGCTTCGGGAGCACAGCAGTGATCACATCCTACACCCAGGGCTTCGGTAGCACTGCAATGAAAACATCCTACACCCAGGGCTTCGGGAGCACAGCACTGAACACATCCTACACCCAGAGCTTCGGGAGCACTGCAATGAACACATCCTACACCCAGGGCTTCGGGAGCACAGCACTGATCACATCCTACACCCAGGGCTTCAGGAGCACAGCACTAATCACATCCTAAACTCAGGATTTTGGGAGCACAGCACTGATCACATCCTACACTCAGGGCTTCGGGAGCACTGCAATGAACACATCCTACAACCAGAGCTTCGGGAGCACAGCACTGATCACATCCTACACCCAGGGCTTCAGAAGCACAGCACTGAACACATCCTAAACCCAGGGCTTCAGGAGGACAGCACTGACCAAATCCTACACCCAGGGCTTTGGGAGCACAGCACTGATCACATCCTACACTCAGGATTTTGGGAGCACAGCTCTGACCACATCCTACACCCAGGGCTTCAGGAGCACAGCACTGACCACATCCTACATCCAGGTCTTCAGTAGCACAGCACTGACCACATCCCACACTCAGGAGTTTGGAAGCACAGCACTGAACACATCCTACATTTAGGACTTCAGGTCAGCACACCTGTTAGGAAAATGGCTTTTTCTTGGTGTCTGTGCGTATTGCGTTCGCGCGCACCCATGTTCGAAAACTGCCTATTTAAACAGACAACATCTTGCAGCAGATGCTGTCCCTTCTACAGCGTTCCTGGGACCCCTGTGATTACTTTGTGAGACTTTCCTGCACCTGTGACCCCGGCTTTACTTGGACTTGTTGATTTTGCCTGCCCTGACCCCTGGCCTGTTTACGACTACTCTCCTGCCTGATCCTTCTGTTCCTTTGCTGCCTGCACGTTGCCGGCCCTGCTTGCCCCTGACCACCTACCTGCCTGCTCCATCCGTACCGCATTGCCAGCTTGTTGCCGACCCAGACTGTACGACCATTCTTCTGCTTGCACGAGCTCCAGTGGACTTTCACATACCACCAAGTGACCCAGTCCAACCCCCTGTGCTCTTGCGCTCCCTGTCTGCACTACCAGGGGCTCCTGAACCAGGGTCGCAAGAGAGGTGATCCCCTGCATAAGTCAGACTCATCCGCCAGGTACGTGACAGCAACGGACAGCCATGACTGAGTCTGCGCAGGGGACCTCTCCTATGGACGAACTGTGTGCACACTTTGCGGGACTCACCCAAGCTGTAAAGAACCTGCAGGAGGGCTACAACCGCTTGGAAGGAAGAGTGCAGGAACTTTCCATGCCAGCACCAGCCAGTCCTGGCCAACTGGCTTCACGCACCGTTGTGGCATTATCAAGTGAGACCGCAGAAAGTTTCGGGCTTTCCGTAACTCCTGTGAACTGTATTTTGACCTCCAGACCCGGACTTTCTCGCTGGAGGCCACGAAAGTGGTGTTTGTGATCTCTCTCCTTATAGAGGAACCCCAAGCCTGGGCACACTGTCTCCTGGAGCAGAAGGCCCCAGAGACCACTAGTGTGGATCGGTTTTTCCGGGCAATGGCCCAACTATATGAAGACCCCCACCAGTCAGCCACAGTGGAGGAGTATGTGTCTGAATTCCGGCGATGGAGAGCAGATACCGCCTGGAACGATGCAGCTCTCAGCTATCAATTCCGGCTGGGTCTCTCGGAGCCGCTCAAAGATAAGCTGGCTTGCATCGGGGTCCCACATACCCTAGACGCCCTGATCAATCTGGCCATCCAGATTGACCCCCGTCTGCAGTAACGCAGGGCAGAGAGATCCGCTGGGCTTGCACGTCTGACCTGGATGATGCCTCGGGTCCCTAGTTATCCAGCATCCGGTCCAGCTGCCTCCTCCTCCGCTCCACCAGACCTCCAAGAACCCATGCAAATCGGGCTCCTCCGCCCGTCTTTGATCCCCGAAGAGCGCCAGAGACGCATGTCTCAGAACCTGTGCCTGTATTGTGGAGGTCCCGGGCACCTGGTGAAAAATTGTCTCGCCAAAGCTGGTAAGTGCACCACCAGTAGCCCTGACGGACTGATGTATTTACCTAGTGATAAAGCTCATCTTGTGCTCTCTGTCTTTCTGCAGCTTCCCGGCGGTACATGCAGCTGCTTTGTGGACATCTCTTTTGCAGTGCATCACCAGATACCCCTCCGACCCAAGGAGCATCCTATGGTCATCCAGCTGGCAAACGGGTCAACTATTAAATCAGGCATGGTTACCCAGGAGACCACCCCAGTGCTCACCAAGACGAAGGGAGGTAATGGGAATTTCTGCTACTGGACGCCATCGCGTCCCCACGGTTCCCGATCATTCTGGGCCTCCTATGGCTCCAGACTCATAATCCTCAGATTAACTGGGCAACGGGGAAAATAAACTTATCTTCCTCCTACTGCCTCCACCACTCTCTGCCTCAGCCTCCGGAAAACCTCTCAGTCGTGCTCAGCATGGACACAGATGTCGACCAGGAATCCCGTCTGGCTGTCCCTGCACCCTATCACGAATTCCTCGATGTCTTCAGTAAGAAAGGAGCTGACGTCCTCCCACTACACCGGTCCCACAACTGCCCGATTGACCTCCTACCGGGGGCTGAAGTCCCGTTCAGTCAGATTTTTCCCCTATCCGAGGTAGAGTTGGTCGCCCTCAAGGCATACTTGATGAAAATCTGGAGAAAGGCTTTATTGGACCATCCACCTCACCAGCAGGAGCCGGATTCTTCTTTGTGGAGAAGAAGGACCATTCGCTCCGGCCCTGCATTGACTATCGGGAGCTCAATTGAATCACCATCAAGAACCGATACCCGTTACCTCTGGCTCTGGAACTCTTCCAGAGACTAGGAACCGCAACCATCTTCACTAAACTGGACTTACACGGGGCATACAATCTTATCCCCATTTGCGAAGGAGATGAATGGAAGACCGCCTTCCGAACGCGGTTCGGGCACTATGCATACCTCGTGATGTCCTTCGGACTATGTAACGCCCCTGCGACTTTTCAGCACTTAGTAAATTACATTTTCAGGGACTTCTTAGATCAGTTAGTAGTCGTTTACTTAGATGACATACTGATTTTCTCCCCTTCTCTGGAAGAGCATTGTAGGCACATGAAGAGCATGCTCATCCGCCTCAGACTACATGGCCTCTATGCCAAGGTGGAGAAATGCGCCTTTGAGTGCGCCGACATTTCATTTTTGGGGTTCAACATCTCCACTGCTGGAATTACCATGGATCCACAGAAAGTCTCGGCCATCCTAAACTGGCCCGCTCCAGTTGACAAAAAGAGAGTCCAGCGATTCGTTGGGTTTGCAAACTTTTACCCGAAGTTCATCAAGGGGTTTTCGGCAGTCATTACCCCAATAACCCAACTCACCAAGCAGGACTTAAGTTTCTGCTGGACTCCCGAGGCCCAAGAGGCCTTCACTCAACTCAAGAAATTGTTCACATCTGCTCCCATTCTCAAACATCCAGATCCTGCATTACCATACATTTTAGAAGTGGACGCCTCTGACAGCAGTGGGAGCAGTCCTCTCACAGAGATGAGGTCCAAAGGCTTCGCTTCACCCCATCACATTTTTCTCCAGAAAACTAACACCTCCGGAGAAGAATTACGACGTAGGCAACAGGGAACTGCTGGCAATCAGAGTGGCGGTACCTCCTGGAAGGAGCTTCACATCCTGTTCTGGTTTTTACAGACCACAAGAACCTAGAATACCTGCGGACCGCCAAGAGACTGAAATCCGGCAGGTAAGGTGGGCACTGTTTTTCTCTCGGGTCCAGCTGCACATCACTTACAGGCCTGGGGCTAAAAATGTAAAGCTGGATGCGCTGTCAAGGATGTTCCATGTCCCGGAGGATACATCTCCACCAGATACTATCCTTCCGGCCCACAGTTTCCTGCTCACCCAGGAAGATCTCCTGTCTCGGATCCGAAAATCCTGCACCGGCCTCACTGAACTACCGGATCCCCCACTCACGCTGAAAGATGGATTGTGGTGGTTCAGAAATAGACTATACATCCCACAGGAGCTCCACTCCGTAATCCTCGGACTCTGTCATTATACCAAAATGGCTGGGCACTTTGGTGGTCGTAAAACAACAGAGTTACTTGCTCGCTCATTCTGGTGGCCTCGGCTGAAGGAAGATTGCCAGAGCTATGTAGCCACTTGTCCTGTCTGTGCCAGAAGTAAGACAGAAAAATCCAAGGCCTGGGGACTACTCAACCCATTGCCCATTCCGGAACGACCATGGTCCTAAATCGCAATGGATTTCATAGTCAAACTACCACCATCTGCAGGACTCAACACAATCCTGGTGGTTGTGGACTGTCTTACAAAGATGGCACATTTCATAACAATGAAAGGTACTCCTTTAGCGTCTGAAACCGCGGAAATCTTTATAAAGGAGGTGGTCCGCTTACATGGGATTCCTATCAATATCGTGTCGGACCGGGGAGTACAGTTCACGTCCCGCTTCTGGAAGTCCCTGTGTGCCACTTTGGGAATCGAGTTGGCCTTCTCCACAGTCCAATGGTCAATCGGAGAGGACCAACCAAACCCTCGAGCAATACTTGCGGTGCTATTCCTTCTACTCCCAGGATGACTGGGTCTCGCTCCTAACGGTAGCCGAGTTTGCATATAATAACTCCGTCCACTCTGCCACCAAGCAGTCCCCTTTCTGAGCAAACCTCGGTTACTACCCTTCTTTCCTACCCGATCTGGCTATGGATAGCAACAAGCTCCTCCAGGAAACTCTCTCCCAAGCCCAGGCTACCAGCAAGAAAAATTATGATAAAGGAAGGCAGGGAGAACTGGACTTACAAGTTGGTCAGCAGGTCTGGTTATCCACGAAGAATCTAAGACTCTCCTGTCCCTCTAAAAAACTGGGACCCAGATACATACAGTCAGGTCCATAAATATTGGGACATCAACACAATTCTAATCTTTTTGACTCTATACACCACCACAATGGATTTGAAATGAAACAAACAAGATGTGCTTTAACTGCAGACTTTTGGAGTTAATTTGAGGGTATTTACATCCAAATCAGGTGAACAGTATAGAAATTACAACAGTTTGTATATGTGCCTCCCACTTTTTAAGGGACCAAAAGTAATGGGACAATTGGCTGCTCAGCTGTTCCATGGCCAGGTGTGTGTTATTCCCTCATTATCCTATTTACAAGGAGCAGATAAAAGGTCCAGAGTTAATTTCAAGTGTGCTATTTGCATTTGGAATCTGTTGCTGTAAACTCTCAATATGAGATCCAAAGAGCTGTCACTATCAGTGAAGCAAGCCATCATTAGGCTGAAAAAAACAAATCAAACACATCAGAGAAATAGCAAAAACATTAGGTGTGGCCAAATCAACTGTTGGGAACATCCTTAAAAAGAAAGAACGCACCGGTGAGCTCAGCAACACCAAAAGACCCGGAAGACCACAGCAAGCAACTGTGGTGGATGACCGAAGAATTTTTTCCTTGGTGAAGAAAACACCCTTCACAACAGTTGGCCAGATCAAGAACACTCTCCAGGAGGTAGGTGTATGTGTGTCAAAGTCAACAATCAAGAAGACCTTACCAGAGTGAATACAGAGGGTTCACCACAAGATGTAAACCATTGGTGAGCCTCAAAAACAGGAAGGCCAGATTAGAGTTTGCCAAACATCTAAAAAAGCCTTCACAGTTCTGGAACAACATCCTATGGACAAATGAGACCAATATCAACTTGTACCAGAGTGATGGGAAGAGAAGAGTATGGAGAAGGAAAGGAACTGCTCATGATCCAAAGCATACCACCTCATCAGTGAAGAATGGTGGTGGTAGTGTCATGGCGTGGGCATGTATGGCTGCCAATGTAACTGGTTCTCTTGTATTTATTGATGATGTGACTGCTGACAAAAGCAGCAGGATGAATTCTGAAGTGTTTCGGGCAATATTATCTGCTCATATTCAGCCAAATGCTTCAGAACTCATTGGACGGCGCTTCACAGTGCAGATGGACAATGACCCAAAGCATACTGCGAAAGCAACCAAAGAGTTTTTTAAGGGAAAGAAGTGGAATGTTATGCAATGGCCAAGTCAATCACCTGACCTGAATCCGATTGAGCATGCATTTCACTTGCTGAAGAGAAAACTGAAGGGAAAATGCCCCAAGAACAAGCAGGAACTGAAGACAGTTGCAGTAGAGGCCTGGCAGAGCATCACCAGGGATGAAACCCAGCATCTGGTGATGTCTATGCATTCCAGACTTCAGGCTGTAACTGACTGCAAAGGATTTGCAACCAAGTATTAAAAAGTGAAAGTTTGATTTATGATTGTCAACCTCCCTGGTGGTATGATTCTGTCTGGAATTTTGTACCAAAAGCGGTACAATTTTTTGCATGGAAATTTGGTGATATGTATTACAGGCCTGCAATTCTTAGTAATTACTTACTTAAACCTGACCAAAACAAGACTCTAGTAGACATTCCAGATGTGATAAATTTGAAACACAAACGCATGAATTATAATCTAATCAATAATATAATTTTATTCAATAATGCAATGAAAAATAATGAAATTTGTCAAACAAAGAAATTCAATACACATCCTGAGTGTGAAACAGTTTGAAGCATGGAACTAGACAAAGTCCAAAGTTGCAATCAGGACAATAGTACCTTGTTTCTTTTCAGACTTTTTTTCCATTGCCATCTCTCTTGGAACAGCAAACGACGCACATCCTGGTAGGCGCTAACTTTCTTGCGGTTGGCGGTACGAAGTCTACAAAATGACGACCTGTCAGGCGTTCTGGATTGCCAACATCAACAGCGCGTCGTCCGGGACTGTTAGCAGATACTGATGGCGTAGGGTGGTTGACAAAAATCTGCTCAGCCCCCTTCCAGATAAAGTCAGAATGAACAAGAGGTATGTTAGTGTTTGCTTTATAAAGGATATAGGCGTTCCAAAGGCATTGTTCAAGGAGATGCCTGAAAATCTTTTTGTAATACTTCTTCTGTTGTTTCCGCATCGCCGGGTAAAATGTCATTGCCTGATCGGCTCAGTCGACACCTCCCATTGTGTGATTATAGTCGATCACGACTTGCGGCTTCAGCACATCTTTTCCGTGTTTTGTGCGGACCATGGCAGTGGAGGTGCTGTGCACGGTGCTCATGAGACACACGTCTTTTTTGTCTCGCCATCGCATTGCCATCATTTTACCCTTTTGAAAGGCAACCATCTCTCCTTTTTTTAGTTTTTTCTTGCCAAACATTGATGGCATGTCACGCCGGTTTGGCCTAACGGTACCATACCCATCAGTTTTGTTTAGGAGCAAAACCTCATAAAGTTCCAGAGATGTGTAAAAATTGGCCGTTGTCACGCAATATCCCTGGTTCAGCAATGGGTCCAGCAGTGAAAGGACAGATGATGTGGCCATCCCATAGCGGCTGTACCTGGGATTGAACTTGGTACCTTTACCGGTGTAAATGACCGAATTCCAGATATATCCGGTGGATGATTCACAGAGCATATAAAATTTGATGCCAAACCGCGCTCTTTTGGATGCAATAAACTGTATCCAGCTCAGGCGTCCCTTGTAGGCCATCAGACTTTCGTCCACACTGACATCCCTTTCTGGCACGTAGGTCCGCTGGAAGTTGGTGACAATCATATGGCACACCTCCCAGATTTTTTTTAGTTTGGGCGCAGGATGCGTGGCCTCATCAAACTCTTTGTTGTTGGCGAAGTGTAAATTCTCCATAATGAGTGAAAAACGGTATTCGGACATCACGGTGCCAAAAAATGGAGTGGCCAGTATCTTATTGGTGGTCCAATACCATTTCTGGAGCGGTTTCCCCACCACCCCCTGAAGGATGATGAGTCCCAGAAACTGCCAGATGTCCTCTTTAGTGACCAGTTCCCATTTTCTGGATCTGGAAAATCTGGCACGCAGCGTAGCGGATTGCTGTTCATGGTAGCGGTTGGTTTCTGTGACAATTTTTAAAATTACCTCCTCAGTAAGAAATTATTTCAGGTACACCAGAGGGTTGTCACTCTCCACATCAACCTTCATCCCAGGAGATCCAGTGAATCGGAATCTTGGGGGCGCTGCCTGGTCCACATCTCTGTCTATAGGGCACCAAGTGCGCACATCGCTTAGGTCAGGTGCGGGATCATCGGCGTTGTCACTTTCTGGATCAGTGTCGGTGTCAGAGTCAGATGACAAATCTCCCCACGACTCACTGTCGCTCTGTTCTGCGAGCACCTCCGTGTCGCTGACGCTGTCGCTCAGCCGAGCAAAAGCGCATTTGCAGGACAGCACTTTTTTGATGCCCTTTTCAAAGGGTTTTATTTGTCACAAATGACAATGGCAAGGGGCACTGAAAGGGCACTGTGTCTGATACTAAGGTGATACAGTGTAATCCTCTCAGATTACATTGTATCACCTCCTTATAAACGCCACATGTAGAACGTGGCTAAATGGCAGTTTTAAGTGCCGGATTCTAGCTGTCAAAAAAATCGTTCAGGGGAGGTTGAAAAAGCATCCAGTGTGCGATGCGGGAACCCGCATCGCATGTCTCCCGGCAGCAGTTCACACTGCCATATGCGTACTGTGGGGAGTGTCAATAGAAAGCTAATGACACCCCCAAATCAGTTTCAATATCGAACTGCAAACTCGCACAGGAATCGGAACGCATGGGTGTGAACACCCATGCAATCCGATTCTGCTGCGGACCAAAAAAAGGGTCCTGTGCGAGTTTGGTCTGAATGCGATGCAATTTCAGCCATACTATCTATATGGCTGAAATCACATCGCACAGAGATCGCATGTGACTCGCATTGCAGTGCGGTTTGAATCATATGCGATCTCAGACTTCATTGCAGTGTGAACCGGACCTTACATCTAATTTATCTATGTGATCTCTGAAAAAACCCTATCCAAATGCCATTTTTTACTTACCTTAACCACTTAAGGACCGGAAGTATTTCCCCCTTAACCACTTCCTTACTGGGCACTTAAACCCCCCTCCTGCCCGAACCAATTTTCAGTTTTCAGCGCTGTCGCTCTTTTAATGACAATTGCGCAGTCGTGCGATGTTGTACCCAAACAAAATTTGCGTCCTTTTTTTCCCACAAATAGAGCTTTCTTTTGGTGGTATTTGATCCCCTCTGCGTCATTTCTGATCGCCGCTATAAACAAAAAAAGAGCGACAATTTTGAAAAAAAAACAATATTTTTTACTTTTTGCTATAATAAATATCCAAAAATAAAAAAACAAATTTATTCATCAGTTTTGGCCGACATATATTCTTCTACATATTTTTGGTAAAAAAAATCGCAATCTGCATTTATTGATTGGGTTGCGCAAAAGTTATAGCGCCTACAAACTATGGACATTGATTTATGGCGTTTTTATTTTATTTTTTATTTTTTTTACTGGTAATGGCGGCGATCTGCGATTTTTATCGGTACTGCGATATCGGGGCAGACATGTCGTACGTTTTTGACACTTTTTTGGGACCAATGACATTTATACAGCGATCAGAAATTTAAATGTCCACTGATTACTGTAAAAATGTCATTGGCAGTGAGGGGGTTAACCAGCAGGGGGCAGTGAAGGGGTTAACAAATGTTCCCTGGGTGTGTTCTAACTGTGGGGGGGTGGGGCTGGTTGGGACATAACAGATCTAACTGATCCCAGTGACAGGGATCAGTAGATCTGTCATGTCCCATTCACAGAACGGGGAACCGCCGTGTTTACTTCGGCGGTTCCCCGTTCCTCCTCTCTGAAAGGAGATTGCGGGAGCGCGCCCAGCACAAGCCAAATGGGAGGACGTCTATTGACGTCCTCCCGGCATTTTAGAGCCGCGCTGTAGCCGTCATTCGGCTATGGCGCGGGTGGGAGGTGGTTAATGACCAGGCCATTTCTTGCGGTACGGCACTACGTCGCTTTGAAAGACAATTGCGCAGTTGAGCGACGCTGTACCCAAATAAAATTGACGTCCTTTTTTCCACACAAATAGAGCTTTGTTTGGTGGTATTTGATCACCTCTGCGGTTTTTATTTTTTTGTGCTATAAAAAAAAAAAAGAGCGACAATTTTGAGAAAAAACCTCAACATTTTTTACTTTCTGCTATAAAACATTTCCCAAAAAAATGTGAAAAAACTAATTTATTCATCAGTTTAGGCCGATATATATTCTGCTACATATTTTTGGTAAAAAAAAATGCAATAAGCGTATATTGGTTGGTTTGCACAGAAGTTATAGCGTCTACAAAATAGGGGATACATTTATGGCATTTTTATTATTATTATTTTTTTTATTTACTAGTAATGGTGGTGATCAGTGATTTTTAGCGGGACTGCGACATTGCGGCGGACAGATCGGACACCTAATTGACATTTTTGACACTTTTTTGGGAACCAGTGATATTATTACAGTAATCAGTGCTAAAAATATGCACTGTTATTGTATTAATGGCACTGGCAAGGAAGGGGTTACAACTAGGTGTGATCAAGGGGTTAAATGTGTTCCCTGAGAGGTGTTTCTAACTGTATGGGGCACTGAATGAGTGGGGAAACACACAGATCCATCTTCCTGCATAGCAGAAATACAGGATCTGTGTGATCTCCCCTTTCAGAACGGAGATCTGCCTTGGGCAGATCTCCATTCTGTCTCTGTGGGGAGTGGTCGCGGTTGGCTGGCGGACATCGAGTCCGCCCTACCTGCTGATTGGCTTCCCTGCTGGCCAGTAGGAGCGCACGCGCCCACAATGGCTCGTTCCTGTGCTGACATACAATGATGGTGATTCGTGGGAATGAGCCCCGTTGCCACAGTAAAACGATGGTGGGCGGTCGTTAAGCGGTTAAAGAGGTTGTAAAGACAGAAGGTTTTTTTATCTTGATGCCATCTATGCATTCAAACAAAGTCAGTCAGCCAATCAGGGGAGAGAAGGGACCAGGGCTCTGTGTCTGAGTGCCCCCATAGGAAGCTGCTGGCTGTGGGGGCACTTGATAGGAGGGGGGGGGGGGGCAGGAGCAGCAAAGAGGGACCAGAGAAGAGGAAGACCAGGGCTGCTCTGTGCAAATCCAACTGCACAGAGGAGGTAAGTATAACATGTTTGTTTTTTGTTTTTTAAAAAAAACTTTACAATAACTATGAGCCTTAGGGTCCTTTCACGCATGCCGACAGATGACAGGACAGTCTCTGCACGGTGCAGAGACTGAGTTGTCAGAGCTCCATTCTCCTCTATGGAGAATCGGATGAGCACGGACCGTCTGTCCGTGCTCATCCGATCCGATAGGCGGATGGAAAATAGGGCTTCCATCCGCCTGTTTCTGGCGGATAGGAGCAGATCGGGTGTCAGTGGACATGTCACCGCTGACATCCGCCGCTCCATAGAGCACAATGGAGCGTCCGTTTGGGTCTGCCTGAAAAACTGACAGGCGGACCCAAACGGACCGTATGTGTGAAAGAGCCCTTATAAGGCATACAAACCGAGTCTTCTCGTCTGTTAACTTGCTGCTTGGGGCCTTTCACAGGTGTCCATATCAGTGCCTGCATTCCTATTGGATGTCCAGCGGTGGGGTTCTCTCAGGATGCAGAAGAGGACAGATGTTATCACAAGGGGGCAGTAGGGGACCAGCGATCCTGGGCTTCGTGGGATTTGTGGTTCATGCACACATGGCAGGGACACACGTGTGATAATACATGGCAGGGACACACGTGTGGTAATAAAACATGGCAGGGACAGATGCATGGTAATAATTAATGGCAGGGACACACATGTGGTAATAAAATATGGCAGGGACAGACGTGTGGTAATAATACATGGCAGGGACACACGTGTGGTAATAAAACATGGCTGGGACACACGTGATAATACATGGCTGGGACACACGTGTGGTAATAAAATATGGCAGGGACAGATGTGTGGTAATAATACATGGCAGGGACACACGTGTGATAATAATACATGGCAGGGACACACGTGTGATAATAATACATGACAGGGACATAATGTGTGGTAATAATACATGGCAGGGACACACATGTGATAATAATACATGGCAGGGACACAAGCGTAGTAATAACACATGGCAGGGACACACGTGTGATAATAATACATGGCAGGAACACACATGTGGTAATAAAATATGGCAGGGACAGATGTGTGATAATAATACATGGCAGGGACACACGTGTGATAATAATACATGGCAGGGACACACGTGTGGTAATAAAACATGGCTGGACACACGTGATAATACATGGCTGGGACACACGTGTGGTAATAATACATGGCTGGGACACACATGTGGTAATAAAACATGGCAGGGACACACGTGTGATAATACATGGCAGGGACACACATGTGATAATAATACATGGCAGGGACACACATGTGGTAATAAAACATGGCAGGGACACACGTGATAATACATGGCCGAGACACACGTGATAATACATGGCAGGGACACACGTGTGGTAATAATACATGGCTGGGAGACACATAAGGTAATGCTACATGACTGGGACACACGTGTGATAATAATACATGGCAGGGACACACGTGTGGCAATAAAACATGGCAGGGACACACGTGTTATAATACATGGCAGGGAAATACATGAGGTAATAATACATGGCAGGGACACACGTGTGGTAATATTACATGGCTGGGAGACATATGAGGTAATAATACATGACTGGGACACACGTGAGGTAATAATACATGGCTGGGACACGCATGAGGTAATAATACATGGCAGGGACACACGTGTGGTAATATTATATGGCTGGGACACACGTGTGGTAATAATACATGGCTGGGACACGCATGAGGTAATAATACATGGCAGGGACACACGTGTGGTAATAATACATGACTGGGACACACATGAGGTAATAATACATGGCAGGGACACACGTGAGGTAATAATACATGGCAGGGACACACGTGTGGTAATAATACATGGCAGGGACACACGTGTGGTAATAATACATGGCTGGGACACGCATGAGGTAATAGTACATGGCAGGGACACACGTGTGGTAATACTACATGACTGGGACACACATGAGGTAATAATACATGGCAGGGACACACATGAGGTAATAATACATGGCAGGGACACACGTGTGGTAATATTATATGGCTGGGACACACATGAGGTAATAATACATGGCAGGGACACACGTGTGATAATAATACATGGCTGGGAGACATATGAGGTAATAATACATGACGGACACACATGAGGTAATAATACATGACGGACACACATGAGGTAATAATACATGGCAGGGACACACGTGTGGTAATAATACATGGCTGGGAGACAGATGAGGTAATAATACATGACTGGGACACACGTGCAATTATAATACAGGGCAGGGACACACGTGTGACAATAATACATGGCAGGGACACACGTGTGGTAATAATACATGGCTGGGAGACACATGAGGTAACAATACATGACTGGGACACACGTGTGGTAATAATACATGGCAGGGACACACGTGTGATAATTATACATGGCAGGGACACATGTGTGGTAATAAAACGTGGCAGGGACACACGTGTGATAATACATGGCAGGGCCACACGTGTGATAATAATACATGGCTGGGAGACACATGAGGTAATAATACATGACTGGGACACACGTGTGGTAATAATACATGGCAGGGACACACGTGTGATAATAATACATGGCAGGGACACATGTGTGGTAATAAAACGTGGCAGGGACACACGTGTGATAATACATGGCAGGGAAATACATGAGGTAATAATACATGGCAGGGACACACGTGTGGTAATGAAACGTGGCAGGGACACACGTGCAATTATAATACATGGCAGGGACACACGTGGGGTAATAATACATGGCAGGGAAATACATGAGGTAATAATACATGACTGGGACACACGTGTGATAATAATACATGGCAGGGACACACGTGTGGTAATAAAACATGGCTGGGACACACGTGTGATAATAATACATGGGAGGGAAATACATGAGGTAATAATACATGGCAGGGACACACGCGTGGTAATAATACATGGCTGGGAGACACATGAGGTAATAATACATGACTGGGACACATGTGCGATAATAATACATGGCAGGGAAATACATGAGGTAATAATACATGGCAGGGACACACGCGTGATAATACATGGCAGGGACACACGTGTGATAATACATGGCAGGGACACACACGCGATAATAATACATGGCAGGGAAATACATGTGATAATAATACATGGCAGGGACACACGTGTGATAATACATGAGGTAATAATACATGGCAGGGACACATGTGTGGTAATAATACATGGGGGGTGTAGACATGACAGACATGGGGTAATAATACATGGCAGGGACACACGTGTGATAATACATGAGGTAATAATACATGACAGGGACACACGTGTGATAATACATGGCAGGGACACATGTGTGGTAATAATACATGGCAGGGACACATGTGTGATAATACATGGCAGGGACACATGTGTGGTAATAATACATGGCAGGGACACACACGCGATAATAATACATGGCAGGGAAATACATGTGATTATAATACATGGCAGGGACACACGTGTGATAATACATAAGGTAATAATACATGGCAGGGACACGTGTGGTAATAATACATGGGGGGTGTAGGCATGACACACATGAGGTAATAATACATGGCAGGGACACACGTGTGATAATAATACATGGCTGGGACACACATGTGATAATACATGGCAGGGAAATACATGTGGTAATAAAACATGGCAGGGACACACGTGTGATAATACATAGCAGGGACACACACGCGATAATAATACATGGCAGGGAAATACATGAGATAATAATACATGGCAGGGACACATGTGTGGTAATAATACATGGGGGGTGTAGACATGACAGACATGGGGTAATAATACATGGCAGGGACACACGTGTGATGATACATGACAGGGACACACGTGTGATAATACATGGCAGGGACACACACGCGATAATAATACATGGCAGGGAAATACATGTGATAATAATACATGACAGGGACACACGTGTGATAATACATGAGGTAATAATACATGGCAGGGACACACGTGTGATAATACATGAGGTAATAATACATGGCAGGGACACACGTGTGATAATACATGAGGTAATAATACATGGCAGGGAAATACATGTGATAATAATACATGGCAGGGACACATGTGTGGTAATAATACATGGGGGGTGTAGACATGACAGACATGGGGTAATAATACATGGGGGGTGTAGACATGACAGACATGGGGTAATAATACATGGGGGGTGTAGACATGACAGACATGTGGTAATAATACATGTAGGGGACAGACAGGAGGTAGTAGTTTGTGGACAGAAGGGGCATGATATAAATAAAATACATACAAAGGAGACATGTGAGGTAATCATATATGGGGATATTAATAATAATTGGAGGGGAGACACATGAGGTAATCACATATTAAGGGGCTGACTTGAAGTAATAACATGTGGAGGGGAGAGGCATGACGTGAAAAACCCTGTGTAGGGGTGAATGGAGGGTATTATGGAGGACGGTGAGGTAATTATATATAGAGGACATACAGTTAGTGGCACCGCCCACGGAGATCACAGAGCGTGAGCCATACAACCGAGGAACACTGATTTCCCGCACTTTCTTCCCGCCATGCGTAGTAGTGAGGCTCCGCACCCATCACTCTGCGCTCTGCGGAGGCTCCCGGATGTAAGCCGTCTCCAGGCGGGCGGCCATCTTCCCTGAGCCCTCTTGTACTTCCGATGCAGAGTCTGACTACTCAAACATGGCCGCCCCTTCCAAGCCTCTAGTGGCTCCTCCAGGGCGGGTTGAAGTTGAAGCTCTCTGACGGCAGAATCGTTGGCTTTCCTGAGAAGTCACACGGCAGTCTCTTGTCCTCCATGGCGGGGTTTGGTGAGTTGGTTATACAGAGGGCTGGCCTATAGTCCAGCTGCAGACATTTTATTTTCATGTTGGAGTTTCAGATTTCTGTCAGGTGATTATTTCTCACTATTGGGGAGATCTTCCCTCACTTCCTGTTTTTAGCCTGGGGAGTGGGGTGGGGGATGTTTCCTCAGTGGGGACGCTCTGGGGGAGATTTACTAAACCTGGAGCACTCAGAGTCTGGTGCAGCTCTGCATGGTGGCCAATCAGATTCTTACTTCACCTTGTTCAGTGACGCTTTGACAATAAAACCTGGGAGCTGATTGGCTACCATGCAGAGCTGCACCAGATTCTGCACTCTCCAGTTTTAGTAAATCTACCTCAGAGTCATAAGAACCCCGCACAGTCTCCAGCTAAAGCTACATTGAGGGTTTTTGGTGGCCTGGCAAATACATTAACCGGGGACATTGTGTGTTCCAAACGTTTATTAACCTTTCCCTGGCAGAGTTTTTTGCTGTTTTTCCATGCATGGGAATCATTTTAGGCCTGAAGATTAATCAAAAACCCCCCAAAACTTTTACTATTTCTGAAAGCAGACACGCTGCAGAATTAAATAGTGCTTCCCATTTATTTTTTTAACGGTTTATCAAGTGCAACATTTCAGTATGAAATTAAAAGGTTTATCTTAAAAAAAAATAAAGATCCTGATCCCATAACCACTTCCCGCCCGGCCTATAGCAGAATGATGGCCGGGAAGTGGTTCAGTTATCCTGGCAGGGCGTCATATGACGTCCTCAGGATAACAAGCCAGCATGAGCGGCGATGGGTGGTGTGGTGTGTCAGTCTGACCCCCCGCGTCTCTCATCTTTGTAAAGACCCTCTGACGAAGGCTCTTTACCATGTGATCAGCTGTGTCCTGATCACAGTGTAAACAGGAAGAGCCGTTTATCTGCTCGCACTGACAGACGCAAGTAGAGGAGAGCCAATCGGCGGCTCGAATGACAGGGTGGGTCTGCGCTGATCGATTATCAATACAGCCCCCCTCGACGATGCCCACCCATGATCACAAGTCATGCCCACCCAGGACCACAAAGGATGACCACCCAGGACCACCAGGGATGCCCACCCAGGACCACCAGGTATGCCAATCAATGCCCATCAGTGATGCCTGCCAGTGCCTCCTAATCAGTGCTGCCTAACAGTGCTGCCTATTATTGCCGCCTATCAGTGCCACCTATTGGTGCCCATCAATGCCACGTATCAGTACCCATCAATGCCACCTATCAGTGCCCATCAGTACCTCCTATCAGTGCCCGTCAGTACTGCTTATCAGTGCCCATCAGTGCTGCATAAAAGTGCCTCATCATTAGTGCCCATCAGTGGCAATCAGTACTGCCTCATCAGTGAAGGAGAAAACTTACTTATTTACAAAGTTTTGTAACAGAAACAAAGAAAAACTTTTTGTTTTTTCAAAATTTTCGGTCTTTTTTTTATTTGTAGCGCAAAAAATAAAAATCCCAGTAGTGATCAAATACCACCAAAAGAAAGCTCTATTTGTGGGGAAAAAAATTATAAAAATTTTGTTTGGGTAAGCATTGCATGACCGTGCAATTGCCATTCAAAATGCAACAGCGCTGAAAGCTGAAAATTGGTCTGGGCGAAAGGGAGGGGGGGGGGGGAGTGCCCGGTATTGAAGCGGTTAAAGCAAGTTATACAGCACAGTGCTTGTGCTGTGTAATTTGGCCCCTTCTATCACCTGAAATACTTGGCTGGTCCTGCCTGGTTCTGCCATCCCCTTTGTAAACTGACCACGGTTTATCATGGCTGCTGAGCTCTGACACTGTGGTCAGTTTATGTGCCCCCGTCATCCACAGCTCTCCTCTGTTCTCTCCCCTCCCTACCTGTCAGCTCCATGCCCGTGCCGCTTTGCTCCCCGCCCCTTCCATTCCTGCTGCTGAAATTACACACATTTCTCTTTCGTTCATTGACGGGCACAGCATCTTCATGGACTAAGTGGGTTATACTGCCTTCTTCAGGAGTGAAGAGGGCAGTATAACCCACTTAGTCCATGAAGATGCTGTGCCCGTCAACAAACTCAGAGAAAGGGATTTTACGGTAAGTAAAAAATCTTGTCTTTTACACCATCCTCTCTGTTTAATTGTGTAATTTTTCCCTGTGTCTGTGCCTTATAAAATGAATGCAGCTCTATACTTGTTTTCACAGCACTGATCAGTGCTCATGTGACCCGCTGCCTCTCTCCTTTCTCAGCCTGACAGTTGCAGCAGGCGGGGCCGCCTCTCTCCTCCTCCCCTCCTGACTGATGTCAGTGGGGGATCATCGGCCCTGTCCGCTGCAGCTGTCAGGCTGAGAGAGGAGAGAGGCAGCGGGTCACATGAGCACTGATCAGCGATGTGAAAACAGGTATATAGCTGCATTATTTTTATAAGGCACAGACACAGGGGCACATTGCATGATTGAACAGAGAGAATGGTGTAAAGTGTACTTAGTGGGCTAACAACTACTTTAATTTTAGTGCACACAAATGTATTACCCAGTTGTTTGGTAAAATATATTAGATGAGGTTGCGCAATTGGACCAACATTAGGAGTACAAGTCGCATTACGTCACAACAAACAATGATTCCCTATGAGAGCCATCTTAACTGGTCTGGTCGGACCGACTATGAAAAAGGTTCCTGTACTATTTTTGTCCGACTTTGATCCTACTTCAGCCCATTGAAAAACATTGAACTCGGATCAAAGTCAGATCATTGTCTTAACTGATTTGACTTTGGCATGCGACTTGTACTTTGAGGATCTTGATGGGGAACTCCATGCCAAATTAAAAAAAAAAAAGGGCATGGGGTCCCCCTCCAACAGCATACCAGGCCCTTTCATCTGGTTTGGATTTTAAGGGGAACCCCAACACCAAAAAAAGGCGTAGGGTCACACCCCAAAATCCATACCAGACCCTTTATCTGAGCATGCAGCCTGGCAGGCCAGGGAAGGGGGTGGGGATGAGCGAGTGCCCCCCCCTCCTGGACCATACCAGGCCACATGCCCTCAACATGGGGAGTATGGGTGCTTTGGGACAGAGGGGCTCTGCACCCCCCACCCCAAAGCACCTTGTCCCCGTGTTGATGAGGACAAGGGCCTCTTCCCAACAACCCTTGCCGGTGGTTGTTGGGGTCTGCTGGTGGGGGGCCCCCTGATTTCGGCCCCCCACCCTATGTGAATAAGTATGAGGTACATTGTACCACTACCCATTCAAAAAAAGTGTATAAATAAACACACTCCACAGGTTTCTTAAAGTATTTTATTAAATTTGCTCTGGCATCTTCTCCCTCCGATTTCTTCTCCCCTCTCCGGCATCTTCTTTCTTCTGCCGGTTCTTCTCCCTCTCTGCGGTGTCTTCTGATCTTCTGCGGCGTCTTCTGCTCTTTTGCCGGGTCTGCTCCTCTGTCTTCTCCCTCTGTACTTCTTGACACAACGCGATCTCCCGGACTAATGGTGTCTCCGCACTGTGCGTTAACTTATATTGACAAGGGGCGGGGCCACCCGCGGACCTCATCTGGAGGCCCTGCCCTCTTATGACATCACTGCCCGGGGCATGATGGGTGGTGACGTCATACGGGGCGGGGCCTCTTGATGACGTCAGCGGGTGGGTGCACATGACTGCGCAATTATCATTCAAAGAGTGACATCGGTGAAAGCTGAAAATTGGTCTAAGCAGGAAGGGGGTTTAAGTGCCCAGTAAGCAAGTGGTTAAATATTAATAATTAATTAAATAGTGCTTTTGGTTTGTGGTGCTCAGATGCAGTGCAGTTTAACTTTAAGTGAGGGCAAGTCAAAAATGTTAAGTTATCACCAGAACAGTAATATAGGTGAAAATCTTCCAATGGGGATTCATATTGAAGAGATTTCTTCTCACTTCCTGCTGGATCTACAGGACAGAAATGAAAGGAAATCCCCCCGATTAAAGGAAAAAAACGGACAATGATTTTAACCCTCACCTACTCTATCCCAAATAAAAAAAGTAAAAAAAAAGTTTGTTCTTTGGATATACTGTATTATAATTTAATGGGCAATCAGCAGGTAAAGTTGTCCTCTTGCTGGCAGGATGTCATTTTAGTTGAACTGAGCTGTATCACTATCCTGTATGATGAAATTCAAATAGTTTTATGGTGACAAGTAATAGGCCATGATTGGTTGGTTCCCCTTTCATTCCAAGCCCTTTCTTTATCCTATATACCGCGTTTCCCCGAAAATAAGACCTACCCTGAAAATAAGACCTATTGTGATTTTTGGGGATGTCTGCAATATAAGCCCTACCCTGAAAATAAGGCCTAGTTTAACCACGTAACGCAAATCGCCGTATATAAACAGCGGTTGGGAGAAGTTGACTATGGGGGCATAGCCTGCAGCTGCAGGCTATACCCCGGTACCGGTTTTAAGAGCGGGCGGTCCGCTATCCGGTGATAGCAGCTGATCCGGCTCTGCAGCCGCTCGGCCATTATTCCAGGCAGTGGACATTCCCTCCTCCCGCCGTCGTCCGCCGCTCTTCTCCGGCTTCCCAGGACACCGGAGCATCTATCCGGCGCGTCCGCCGGGTGTGTGAAGTCCCAATAGAAGCCAGAATCGGCTCCGATCCGGTCTCCTAAAAAAATACAGTATTCGGAATTGCCGTTTTTGGCGATCTGAATACTTTTATGCAAAGGAAGGATTGGGGATCTTTTAGACCCCAGATCCCTCTATAAAGAGTACCTGTCACCACATATTACTGTCACAAGGGATGTTTACATTCCTTGTGACAGTAATAAAAGTGATCAGATTTTTCTTTTTTTAAAGGAACAGTGCTGAAAAAAAAATCCCCACAAGCTTGCGCAGCAAAGAAACTGCATTCATAAGTCGCACCCGCATATGATAACGGTGTTCAAATCACACATGTGAGGTATCGCCGCGATCGTTAGAGCGAGTGCAATGATTTTATCACTAGACCTCCTCTGTAACTCTAAACTGGTAACCTGTAAATATCTGTAAGTGCCAAAGTTTGTCGCCATTCCACGATCGGGTGCAATTTTGAAACATGACATGTTGGGTAACAATTTACTCAGTGTAACATTATGTTTCACAATATAGAAAAAAATTGGGCTAACTTTACTGTTGTCTTATTTTTTAACTCAAAAAAAGTGAATTTTTTAAAAAAAAAAATGTCGCTTATAAGACCGCTGCGCAAATATAGTGCTACAAAAAGTATTGCAAAGACCGCCATTTTATTCTCTAGGGTGTTAGAAAATAAATATATAATGTTTAGGGGTTCTAAGTAATTTTCTAGCAAAAAAAAAATGATTTTAACTTGTAAACAACAAGTGTCAAAAATGGCTCTGGGGCTGAAGTGATTAAGGTGGTTGTAAATCCCAGAATCCACCCTATTACAGTATTATATAATGTGAAATGTGTGTGTTTCTGTAATATAAGTGTGTCAAATACCTTCGGTACATCGCCACTGCTCTCCTCCTCTTCTAGCTGTCAGCGGGGGATCTTAGCCCCCCTCTGCAGTGCTCGGAGCCGGGAAGAGAGCTCCGGCGGACCACGGAAGCGCAGAGTGATGCTACAACGAAGGTATTTGGAACAATTACAGTATCTCACAAAAGTAAGTACACCCCTATTTTATTATATCTTTTCATGTGACAACACTGAAGAAATGACACTTTGCTACAATGTAAAGTAGTGAGTGTACAGCTTGTATAACTGTGTAAATTAGCTGTCCCCTCAAAATAACTCAACACACAGCCATTAATGTCTAAACTACTGGCAACAAAAGTAAATACACCCCTAAGTGAAAATGTCCAAATTGGGCCCAATTAGCCATTTTCCCTCCCCGGTATCATGTGACTTGTTAGTGTTACAAGGTCTCAGGTGTGAATGGGGAGCAGGTGTGTTAAATTTGGTGTTATCGCTCTCACTCTCTCATACTGGTCACTGGAAGCTCAACATGGCACCTCATGGCAAAGAACTCTGAGGATCTGAAAAAAAGAATTGTTGCTCTGCATAAAGATGGCTTAGGCTATAAGAAGATTGCCAAGGCCCTGAAACTGAGCTGCAGTACAGTGGCCAAGACCATAAAGCGGTTTAACAGGACAGGTTCCACTCAGAACAGGCCCCGCCATGGTCGACCAAAGAAGTTGAGTGCACGTGCTCAGCGTCATATCCAGAGGTTGTATTTGGGAAATAGATGTATGAGTGCTGCCAGAATTGCCTCAGAGGTTGATGGGGTGGGGAGTCAGCCTGTCAGTGCTCAGACCATACGCCGCACACTGCATCCAATTGGTCTGTATTCCCAGAAGGAAGCCTCTTCTAAAGATGATGCACAAGAAAGCCTGCAAACAGTTTGCCATAGACAAGCAGACTAAGGACATGGATTACTGGAACCATGTCCTGTGGTCTGATGAGACCAAGATAAATTTATTTGGTTCAGATGGTGTCAAGCGTTTGTGGTGGCAACCAGGTGAGGAGTACAAAAACAAGTGTGTCTTGTCTACAGTCAAGCATGATGGTAGGAGAGTCATGGTCTGGGGCTGCATGAGTGCTGCCGGCACTGGGGAGCTACAGTTCATTAAGGGAACCATGAATGCCAACATGTACTGTGACATACTGAAGCAGTGCATGATCCCCTCCCTTCGGAAACTGGGCCGCAGGGCAGTATTCCAACATGATAACGACCCCAAACACACCTCCAAGACGACCACTGCCTTGCCGTTTTTTTTTACAAAAATTGACTATTGGAGGTTTGAGGTTTTTCTCCGAGCCAGAATTTCACCAATTATCCCAAATCCAGACCTCTGCGAACCGGTCAGGTAGTGGAAATGGGAGTCGAAGAAATCGTTCCGTCACCAGCAGAACCTCCACACAAACCCCAGCAATAGTACAACCTTATGACGGGACGCCGGGTCAAAGGCTTCCCTCCCCTAGTACGTGACGAAGTCATACAGTGTCATGTACAACCGTAAGTACCAAGGGAATTACTTGACATCGAGGGGTCACGGCCGTCGTGAGTACG
>BLSH010370812.1:546060-559439 GCA_018402905.1 Glandirana rugosa | reverse complement strand
CATTCCTTGTAATAGAAAAAAGCATGCCAGGACCTCCAAAATATGAGATCTGGGGTCAAAAAGACCTCAGATCTCATTTTTACACTTAAATGCATTAAAAAAAAAAAAAAAGAATCCGCCGCTAAGACCACTTTTATCTGACGCAGAATCGCCGGCTGTAAAAATAGATACCGGGGTTATGGTAGCTATCTGCTACCATAACAACGGTATTCCACTTCAAAGTACCGCCGTCAAACGACGTACGGCGGTCCGGAAGTGGTTAAGCATCTGTGGGGCATCCTCAAATGGAAGGTGGAGGAGTGCAAGGTCTCTAACATCCACCAGCTCTGTGATGTCATGGAGGAGGGGAAGAGGACTCCAGTGGCAACTTGTGAAGCTCTGGTGAACTCCAAGCCCAAGAGGGTTAAGGCAGTGCTGGAAAATAATGGTGGCTACGCAAAATATTGAGACTATGGGCCCAATTTGGTCATTTTCACTTTTGTGTACTCACTTTTGTTGCCAGTGGTTTATACATTAATGGCTGTGTTGAGTTATTTTGAGGGGACAGCAAATTTACACTGTTATACAAGCTGTACACTCACTACTTTACATTGTAGCAAAGTGTCATTTCTTCAGTGTTGTCACATGAAAAGATATAATAAAATATTTACAAAAATGTCAGGGGTGTACTCACATTTGTGAGATACTGTATATTACAGAAACACACACATTGTACATTATAGTACTGTAATAGAGTGCATTCTAGGATTTTACAACCACTTTTACAGGCAGAGAGGGAGATACTTGCCAAAATTAATATAAAACCCGGTCTTATTTTCGGGGAAACTATTGGTTGGTCCCCCCTCCCTGGCTAAGCACTCTATCTGTATCCCAATTGGTAATAGCCCACAATTGGTCAGTGCCCTCCTTCCCATCTAAACACTCTATCCATTTTCTATATGATAAAACCTGTGATTGGACTGTGCCCCCTTTTCTGGGCAAACTTTCTCTCCCCTCTGTGGTAAGAGCTTGTGTTTGGTCAGTGCCCCCCTTCTCAGTCAAGCACTCTATCTTTATCCTGTGTGGTTAAAGCTAGTGATTGGTCGGTGCCCCCCTTCAGTGACAAGCACTCAATCATTTTCCTATATACTAAAAGCTATTGATTGATCAGTGCCCCCTTCCCAATCATGTGCTCTATCTTTATTCTATATGGTTAAAGTGCATGATTAGTTGGTGCCCGTAGTGTCCAGCACTTTAGAACATTCCTATACGCTGAGGTACAGATAGGGAAGTCAACCATACTGTAGTTTCAGGAAGGAGACATGGAATCATTTAATCCCGCCTGACATGAGGGCCGAGAGGCGGCAGATGACATCCGGGGCCCATTGTGAAGACTAGATTGTGTTGTTGGGCCAACATGCAGCACGGATTTAAAACAGCTGCTTTCGAAAAGCACTGACATTTTCCAGGGCTTATTACCACTCCATCAAATTAGCAAAATAGCTCTAAATGCGGTTCCCTCGAGTGTCAAATATGTTTTTCTTATAAATATTGGCTGATTCCCCCCACGCATTAATGAAGATGGATCATTGCCAAGGAAATATTCAAATGCAATTTCTGCCCTCGCTGTCTGCCATATGATGCATGAGAGGTGCTTATTAACCCTTCTCCACCCAGTCACAGCTTGTTTTGAGGGGGCATGCATGCAATCTCTCACCCACAAACCCTTACACCTGTACACTGGTGAAATGAGACCATTGGTCCTGGTATGTAGGGCAAAGGTGGCTAAGGGTTTGTGTACACAGGTGAGATAAGACCATAGGTCCTAGTATGTAAGATAAAGGCAGATAAAGTTAACCTTACACTGGAGAGATAAAACCATCAGCCCTAGTATACAGGGTAAATTCAGGTAAGGTTAACCAATTATTGGTCAGATAAGTCTACATTCACACCTGTGATTTAGCTTGGTGGGAATAGCAGCGGTAGGAATTTTCTGATTTGTGCTGCTGCTGTGAGTGGATAGCTGTGGCTGTCCACACCATTCACTATTATGACTGGTCACTGGTGGCCGCAGCTATTCGTGGCTGTCCACACAGCCAGTGATTACCTGCAGGGATTACTGCTGGACGCACTTTGTGTGGGTCCAGGAGTGATCACCGCAGGTAATCGCTGGCTGGGCAGACAGCAGCGAATACCTGTGGCCACCGCCGACCTGTCATAATAGTGAATGGAGCAGGTGGCGGCACCTAGCCACTCACAGCAGGAATCTCAAGATTCCTGCCTCTGCAATTCATACTGGGCTAAATCGCTGGTGTGAATGTAGAGTTAGACCAGCAGTCCTGGTATGTAAGGTAAAGGGAGGTAAGTGTTTATGCACTCTAATGCCTGTATTGTGTTACCTTGGTATTGCATTTGTGCATGCATAGACTGTGTTGTGATTTCCTATTCTTAAAGCAGACTTCCAGTCATTTGTTGGTTTATTAAAAGTCAGCAGCTACAAAAACTGTAGCTGCTGACTTTTAATAAACAAACACTCACCTGTCCCAAGATCCAGTGATGCACTCACCACTGCCATGTTCTCCCGTGCCCTCTCTCGGCAGCGCCGGCATCTCTGCTACCAGCTATGACCACTTGCGGCTTTACAGCTGGATGCCCACTGAGCATGCGCGAGTGGCGCTGCGCTCTGTGACTGGTCCCGAAGTCTTCTAGGACCTGTCATGTGTCCCAGAAGACTTCGGGAAGGAGAACTTCTGCTTCCGCTCACTTAAGGTGACTGGAATGGAAGTGGGAGCAGGTACCTGTCAAAATCAGGTACCTGCTCACCCCCTCCTCACAAACAGGAGGCGGGGAGAAGGCCTTAAAGCGGAAGTTCCACTGTTGGGCAGAACTTGGCTTTAGTGGCATCTCCATGCATCTTGCTAACACCCGCACATTTGCGCGTACCAAAATGCATGATGGCTATATATTGTGGTGTAGTGCTATTTTTTAAAATGGGTCAGGGACTTTTACGCATTTCTCGCATGCAGAACAGCCTATTAAAATTAATTGAATTAATGTGGAATTGCACAAAAAAGCGTGTATGCTCTGTAGCACCTGCTAGGTGTGAACGGAGCCTGAGAGAGGACACCTCTAGATACATGACACTGAGAGAGAGGACAATTCTACATACAGTAGATACATCTACATTGCCGTGCTAAGAAAGTGATTAACATAAATAGAGCATATAGATTTGTACAGCGTAAGTGGAAAAATACCAGTCCAAAGTCCAAATGTGAAGTGCAATAGGGTGACAAGAATCCTGTTAGCCAGGTGCTTCAAATCCCAAAGTGTTACTCCACCTTGAACATATGGAACTCTCACCAGTGTAAGTGGACATTTTGCACTTTGCCTTTTTCTGCATCTTCTCCAGTTCCCTGATATCCTTTCTGAGAACTGGTGCCCAAAACTGGAATGCATATTACAGATGAGGTCTTACTAATGATTTGTACAGGAGGGGGCAAAATTATGTCTCTATCTCTGGAGTCCATACCTCTCTTAATACAAGAAAGGATTTTACTGGCTTTGGAAACTGCAGCTTGGCATTGTATGCCATTATTAAGCTTATGATCTACCAAAACACCCAGATCCTTCTCCACTATGGATTCCCCCAGTTGTACTCCTTCTAGTATGTACGATGCATGCATATTCTTAGCCCCCCAAATGCATAACTTTACATTTATCAACATTAAACCTCATTTGCCACATAGTCGCCCAATTAGACAGTGCATTGAGGTTGGCTTATAATTGGAGACATCCTGTAAGGACGTTATTCCACTGCATAGCTTGGTGTCATCTGCAAACACTGATACTGGTACTTTTAATCCCAGACCCTATATCATTTATAATTTTTTTTTTTATTGGTAATGGCGGCAATCTGCATTTTATGTCAGGACTGCGATATTGCGGCAGACAGATCAAACGCTTTTGTGGGACCACTGACATTTATACAGCGATCAGAGCTAAAAATAGCCACTGATTACTGTGTAAGGGCCGGTTCACACTGAGGCGATCCTAGGCGATTTGCGATCCGACTTGTGTCGCCCCAATTCGCCTCAAATCTCCTGACATCAGAAATCCCATTGGAATGAATGGAGCCGTCTTAATATGCGCTACTCAAGTCCAAAGCGATTCCAAAAAAGGTTCCTGTACTATTTTCAAGCGGCTTCTAGGCGAATTGAACCCATAGAAGTCAATGGAAGTTCGCTTCCAAGTCGGATGCCCGTCTATGAAGAAGCGACTTTCCAGGAAGAAAAACATAATTTTGCCAGAAGACACCCCTCTCATGTCCCAGGTACTCGTGTTGAAATCGCCTAAAATCGCCTGATATCGCTTTGCAATCGCTTTGCAATCGCTTCGCAATCGCTTCGCAATCGCGCCGCTTCGCAATTGCGCCGCTTCGCAATTGCGCCGCTTCGCCTTTTCAAATCGCCTAGCAAAGTCGCCCCGAAGTCGGATCGCCTCAGTGTGAACCGGCCCTTAATGTCATTGGCAGGGAAGGGGTTAACCTGAAGGGGGAAATCAAGGGGTTAAATATGTTCCCCGGGCGTGTTCTGTGTGGGGGCTGGGCTGGCAGGGACATGACAGATCTAACTGATCCCGATTACTGAGATCAATAGATCACTGTCATGTCCCCTGTCCCCATAGCATGTTTACATTGGCGGTTCCCCGTTCTGCCTCTGTATTAGGCAATCACGGGCCGCCAGCTGACATCGAGTCCGCCTAACCCGTGGCCAAACTCACGCAGCATGTGGCGGGCATGAGAGTGCGGAGCACGCGGCACCCAACTGCGGCTGCGCGATTCGCCGTACATATACGGCGATTCGAACAAGGCTGCCAACCTGCCGCCTTATATGTACAGGAGCCAATCGGGAAGTGGTTAAAATACTTTTTTTACAGCAAGAACTCATCTATGTGGTCTTTTATTTAACTCTGCAGTATCTTCCCAGCGATAGAAATGAAAATAACCAGTCTGTAGTTACTTGGTAAAGACTTTGATCACTTTTTAAATATTGGTACCACATTGGCCTTTGGCCAATCCAGTGGTACTATTCCAGTCATTAAAGAGTCCCTAAAAATTAGAAACAATGACAGAATTCAATTCTTTAAGGATCCGTGGGTGGATGCCATCTGGTCCAGGTGCTTTTTTCACCTTTATTCTGTCTATATATTTCTGGGCCATATCACTTTTGAGCCAGTACATGACACTGAGCCCTGGTTCACACTTATGCGACACCGGAAATGCAATGAATCCTGTGCGTTTCCCACACCGCTTTGCAATCGCACAGTGTCCATGTGATCTGTTGCGGGTGTCAATGTTAGATTAACGACACCCCAAAACAGATTGCAAAACGCAGTGCAATTGCCAGAATCGCATCTCATGGGTGTGATGCAATTCAGGTGTGGAAAAAAGGATCCTGCACTATTTTGGTGCAGATGCAATGTGATTTGAGCCATACAAAATGTATGGCTCAAATTGCAGCGTCCAGACATCGCATGTGATGTGCACAGAAATGCAGTGCGATTCCTGTGCGAATCATATGCGGTGTGTGTATCGCACAGCTGTGAACCCAGGCTTAGAGAGACCAAGCTGATCCACTTGCTGAGACCCAGCTCCAGCTGACATTGTGCTTTCTCCTCTCACAGATGGAAATTGCTGTGCCCCAATGCCTTGGCCTGCAGTAATAGAAGATCTAGGAGGACATTATGGTAAGTAATGGCTGTGGTGAGCTCTGTCACAACACATTGTCTGCAGGATACAACCAATCTGCCTGTGTATGATCACATATGGCTGTTTATTGCACTTCTTGTCCAATCAATGTAATTTACTGTCAACTTTCTGGCAGCAGAAAGCCAATGTTAGAGGAAAAAATACAATTTCGGTAACGGTTACACAATGTCCTTCATGGCTATGATGTACTGTGTGTAAAATATTTTTTTTCTCTATGTATTCTGTATTCATAAACCCAGTCTATATCTGATTGACTGATAGTATCAGATAGTAAGGTAATAGAGGTGCTGATATATCAGAAGTGAGAATTGTTGTAGCCGTTTCACTATATGATAAGACTTTTGTTTATTTATTAATTGCATCGTGAGAACAAAACCTTTTTAATTTGTCACTGTTCCAATATACACATGGTACAAAAATGAATCTAATATGAATACACATGTAAATACAAGGCTGTCATGTTATGGACAATTCCAAACATATGGACTTATGACTAGGACACTGCTGCCATACTATAATTCATATACAGCTTGAATGTTGGCCAATTCCTGTGATTCAGCTAAAATTTGGGCCTTGGATTGCCCTGCCAACAACACCTGGCTCGCCAATTTTGATTGAGGAGCTGGGCAGGAAAAAGATGGCTCCACAGTGACTGCAGCCAACCAGATGAATTCACTCTTTGAGGTACTCTGACAGGTGCAGGTCTGGCTGTCAGAATACAATACCCAACAGTGGGACATTCAGCCACCTACACTGTTTAGTATGGATGGGGGAATGAGAAATATTTTTGTGTTTGGCCAACTTTGTCCCGTATGTTTACTCCGCAGAGAGGCAACTCATTATCATGGCGCTTTCCTCCAGTCCTTTCCAGGTGTGCATAGAAGTGTACATAGAGGCGCTCACCTGCTTACTATATAGATCTGGGCCATATGCGTCAGTACATAGCATAGCACACATGTGCATCCAGTTGTTTATGCATGCACATTCGATTTCCAAGTCAGTGACCCGTTCTGAATGCTGGGCTTCATACTGTATACACTGCTTATAACAAAGTTTAATATTGTGTCTATGGTGGGTAAACCTATTCCAGTAGTCTCATCAATGAGGCTGCCTTCCCTGATTCAGTATCCCTGCTGCCTGCTATGACCTTAGAAACACAGAAGAATGATGGCAGAAAAAGGATTTTTCTTTTGTCTTAGTATAGATCCAGGTTTTTCCCAAGTATGCTTGAATCATAGTTTCATAGTAGGTAAAGTTGAATAAAGACAATAGTCCATCCAGTTCAACTTGTGTAGGTGTACTTGTGTCAATGTCGATAATCATTTCCCATATCCTTCTATGTTGTGTTCACTAAGATGCAGGTCAAAGAGTCTTTTAAAAATATCAATACTCCCTGCTGACACCACCGATTGTGGAAGAGAGTTCCACATTCTTATCGCTCTCACAGTGAAGAACCCCCTACACAGCTTAAAGTGGTTGTGAAGTCATGAAACCACTTTAAACTACAGGTAAGCCTACAATAAGGCTTACCTGTAGGTCCAGGAAATATCTCCTAAACCTGTATGGTTTAGGAGATATCCCCTGTATCTGCATGTGCCAACGTCATCGGCACATGCGCACTGAAGAATCGGCACCCAGGGTGCCGTTTCTTCTGTATTTGTGCTGTAAATGACGGCTCCCGTGAGCATGCTCGGGAGTGACGTCAGCGCGGCTCCGCCAATCACAGCGATGAAGCCCGCGCTGTGATTGGACGGAGCCGCAGAACCGGAAGAATGATGTCGCCGCTCACAGCGGTGTGCCGAGACCACTGCAACAGCTTCGTTCTGAGGTAAGTGTTTCATAATGAGCTAGTATACTAGCTCATTATGCCTTTTGCTTTGCATTTTTTTTTGTTTTTTTTGGGGGGGGGCGGCTTTACAACCACTTTAAGGTTAAACTGCTTCTCCTCCAATCTCATTGTGTAGCCCCATGTGCTCTTACACTCCCTGAGACTGAAAATTTTACTTACTACGCTGGGATCACCGTTGAGATATTTGTATATTGCTATCATATTGCCTGTCAAGCGTCTCTTCTCCAGGGAGAATACATTTAGTGCTTGTAGTCGTTTCTCATAACTGAGGTCCTCCAGTCCATATATTAACTTTGTTGCCCTTCTCTGGACTCTCTTCAGCTCCAGCACATCCTTCCTGAGGGCCACTTAAGCCTCTATGCACACACAAGCCAGACTCCACTTAACTCTAGTTTGCTCAGCAGAGGATCTGTCCACTGATTCCTTACTGAGCAGAGCAGGCGGATGGCAGGTCTGTGTCTGCTCAGTTTATGCAGAGCGGATAGGTGGATTGATTGATTGATTATGTGTGGATGACAGTGGGTGGTGTTTTTTCACATGAACAGGGGAACTCAGTGTTCACATGTGTGTAGTGCTGTGTTCACCAGAGATGATTCCTCAAGATAATGGTGAATTGATCAAGAAAAACGTGTGGTCGTTGTCACTGGCTGGATGGGGAGAAAAGTGCTAGATGTGAACGGAAGTACTGGTCGGTCCTGGATGACCCAACTCACTTGGTATTAAATCATATGGATACTGCAGTTCAGTACATGTGAATGCATGGATCCAGTGAGTGCTGAGGTCTAATATGTGTAAAGCAGCCATCTGCTGCAAGCAAAAACACAATACATTGGCCGAGTTGGCCTTAGCTCACCAGTCTCCAGGTAGGGAAAGGGGTCCTGGTGAGGAATCCAATGGGGTGAACTTGCGTATGAATCCTCCAACTGCCGGATGTTTAGTCTGCTCCAATGGGAGCACCACAAGGGCCAGTTGACATGCCGACCTTCCCACAGGATGAGGGGGAGTCTGGGCAGTGAGTCCAAGCTGCCGGCAAGTCTAAAGGCCCATACACACGGTGCGACGAACGTATGAAAATGGCCGTACGACCGCTTGTTGTACAATCATCCGACCGTTAGTACGTGCGATTAGAACAGCCGACGTGCGACTTTCGTACAACAGTAGTTGGATGAGCATACTAGAAAACTTTGGTTGTACAACAAGCGGTCATACGATCGTTGTATCGTGTGTACAGAGAAGTTGGTCCGACAAGTTGTACTGTGCAAAACACGCATGCTCAGAAGTCAGGAACGCCCAGAAGTGTCAGTTCATGTAATCCTATGTTCCTAATTCACAAATCACATTCACCTGAACTTCCACTTTATACGCTCGTAACACGTCATCACGTTAGGCTTGGTCGTACGATCGCTTTTTAGTGGTACTGCAATATTGCGGCGGACATGGACATTTTTTACACTTTTTTGGGACCATTGGCATTTATACAGCGATCAGTGCTATAAAAATTCACTGATCACTGTGTAAATGCCATTGGCAGTGAAGGGGTTAACCTGTAGGGAGCGCTCTAAGGGGTTAACTGTGTTCCTTGTGTGTGTTCTAACTGTATGGGGGCTGGGCTGGCAGGGGGAGGAGAGTGATCACAGCTTCCATATACAGTAAGCCTGTAATCACAGCCCTTCCCCCTCTGTCAGAACGGAGATCCGTGTTTATATCGATCAGTCTGCCCTACCCACTCCCTGGCCCCCCTGGAACACAATGCTAATTATCGCGGCCGCCGTCCTGCAACGGCGGTTTGCGATGACGAACCACTTTGCCGCCATCACGCTGCGGCGGGCGGTCGGCAAGTGGTTAAGCTGCAAGACAATGTTGCTTTTTAGAGTTTATCTGCAACAGTGATATTGTGTTTTTGTATTTTTAATTTTTTTCAATAAAATTCATTTTTGTGGTCAAGCAGTTCCTTTAGAGGTTCTCTTTGTGATCTCCAATAACATTTATTATAGGCTTGCCGGTAGGTAAATCAAAATATAGGGTTTACTCCCACTTCAACCAGAATGAAAACAAAAGGCACAATGAAAAAAAATGAACCGATTCCCCCATCTACGCATTTGATGTGGCTGAGGAAATTATTCCCGCTGAACTATTTGTAATCTGCCGGAGGGGAGCCTTCCCTGCTATCAGAATACAATGATCTGTATTGCTGGCTATAGCTGGCAGCACTGATTGTTCGCTAAAAAAAGCCCTTTAGACTGCTTTTACACAAGTGGATAGATTGCCCGCTAGCCCATACATGGATTGAAATTTGGCCAGTCCCCGCTGAAACGGCTGAATATCAATCTATGTATGGCCATCTTAAGAAAGGGGCCCTGAGAAGCCCTGAAACATTGGCTCGGTTTTATTTATGTGATGTTTCACAAATAAATACGTGAGAATCTTCAGTCTTTAATGGAGTGCTGACGACTCTTCATCCTTATACTGTGGTTTAGGGCCATCTGTTGTGGTCTCTATACTGGCACCAACCTGCTTCATCGTTCACAGGGCTGTGTTTCTTTCAAATATAACAGGACGTCACACCTGCTGAAAGTCATTCAGGTTGAAATTGAGAAAACGCTAATTAACGGGACAAATCTACTGACCATAATTTGAAGAAGAACATCTCAGTGTTTTCTTATTAGATCTCGCCGATTAATACCCTCCTCAGAGTTTTCCACTGTATTTTCTTTTCTTATTACAGTTCCATTGTCGTTGCTTGGAATCTAAGTTATTAGGCGTCATAAATGAGTGCGGGGTACCCACAGGTGACAATTAGTGTCCTCATTAATGAAAATCCCAAGCCTCTTTAGTACAGATAAGAAAGTGTCCGCGGGGAGAGGGTGTGTATAGCTGCTCTCATTAGACTTAACCTGACAAGCCACCAAACCGATCGTCACGTTACATGAGATTTAACTGTAGATAATATGCTTGTTGACTTGCCTGTCTGCCTTTCAGGTTTGTCACCCTTTGCTCCTCCAGGGTGACATGTGTCCCTGGTGAGGGCCGGATCATTAGTGACTGCATGTTGGAGGAGGAACACTGACCTGTACTCTGGCCTCCGCAATAGGGCCCTTCTGCCTGTCCTTAGAAAGACATGTAATTATACTAGCATAGCTTTACCTTCTACTAATGTGTTTATGAGTGCTTTAATGTAAGGACCTGTGACTTGGGATTTTACTTAAAGCTGAACTCCAGCCTTCCTGTCAGTCTTGCACAGTTGTACAGTCTTCTCTCCTGTAATGAATGGCTTATTCTGATTTCAGTGCACACTGTGAGCTTCTTACAATGTGCATTAGAAACTGCAGCACATCAGATAGAGCCAGAGGACATCCAGCATCATCTAGCTCATTCATCTGCATTCATTTAGCCACACTGCAGATCACAGTGCCAAGAATCTACTGCTTCCTGCAGCTGGATTGACAGCTGTGTGTTTCCAGCCATGATCGCTGCAGGTAAACAACGAACAGTCACAAATAGCAGCCATTCATTGCATTGTATGGGCTCGGCGGCCACAGCTATCCGCACACAGCTGTCAATGACAGGCACAGGAAACAGTGGATTAGCTAAACTCCCGAGCAAATGCAGCCTTCCTCCACAGCCCGATTGCCCGTAGCCTACCATTTTGATTCATTGGATTTCAGTTCTTGCAGGGATGGAGGCTCGGCATCACATGTGGACGCTACCTATGCATGCAAATTCAAACTACCTAGGCATGCCTGCTCCTGGAGATTGACATCTACCTATCAAGACCTTTTGATATCTGTATAACTCCTCCAATGAGCCAACCTACTGCTTGCATTAAAGGAGAAGTACAGCCAAAGCTCGTTTGGCTGTACTTCATCTGTGGATCACAGGAGTGCAGTCAATTTTGCACTCCTGTGACTCATTTTCAGCAGAGAGCGGGCTAAAGTCCGCTCTCTGCTGATGTCATAGTGTTGGTCCAGGCTCAGGCGTCATCATGGCCATAGAGTCGGGATCCACCCAGATCCCTGGACCAGTACCCGGCTCAGGCTCTCAGCGAACTGCTGAGAGTCTGAGCTGGCCGCTCCCGCCTCCTTCAGAGCGCAGCACTCCAGTGAGCGAGGGGGGACAGAGCAGGGAGCCGGTGACTGACAGCAAATCACTGCTCGGGAAGCTGTGAGAACCAATCGATCGGCGGAGTTCAATCGCTCGGTTCTCAGTGTAGAGGTGCCAGGGGACAGATGCAGCATTCACCTAGGTAAGTATGAATGAAAAAAAAAAACCCTGACATCTCTTTTAAAGCCAAAAGCTCTTTAGGGTACCAAGACAGGGTGCTGTGATGTCTTCAGGAAACTGTGTACAGCACCCTGCTGGGCCCTTCCATCCACCTTTACTGCACAGAGAAGCACAGAGACCCAGTGATGACATCATTGGGTCTAAAACAGGTATCAGGCATGTAACAAAAAGACGTTTTAATAATTATAAATGTGTGTGGGTGTGTGTATATACTGTGTGTGTGTGTATGTATATGTATATTAGTAGGAAGTCTTCTCTTTAAGATCTACAGGGGGATTCAGACCAATCAGAAGATAAAGATTAGGTAGTTGTCCAGGACTGGACTACCAGTGCAGCCAGGAGTGGAAATTTAATGTTATTGTTCCCCTCAGTAAAGCTGGCAATACATTATACAATTTTCCTTTAGATTTACCAAAACCATATAATATGATGTCAAACCTAAACACTTTCAGATTGTATGCAATCAGACAGGCCCTTGCACACATAGTTAAAGGTAAATCTAAAGGAAATTGAACAAGAAAATTGTATAATATGTGGCCATCTTAAGTCGCCAAGGCTGAGCTATCTGAAATGTAGACTTTTCATGTTTGCCCTTCCCCATGTGTTTTATATTACATATATATAAAAACCCTTTTTACAAATGATTCAAGCTTATCTGGTAAAATCGAAGGAGAGTCTTCTTCTGGCAGCAGTGGGGAGGTGGCATACTTCCAGGACTGAGTCACACGTCATTACACCTTGGGGTACTGTGAGCCTAGCCTGTGTGATGACACGCCCCCAGGGGGGCATATAAGACTTCTTTCACACTGAAGCACCGCTAAAGCGCCGGTCATTTTAGCGACGCATTTCAGGCACTAGCAGAACATATTTGTTTAAGGTCACGTGACAACGTGACCTTAAAAAAGTGGAAAAAAGACCAGTTTTGCGGTGCTTTCAAAGTACTTTTAAGGCCATTCATTTCAATGGGCAGGGGCGTTTTGGGATTGCTATTTACAGCGCTCCCAACCCTCCCCAAAGATGCTGCTTGCAGGACTTTTTCTAACGTCCCTCAAGTGCATTGCCCCCAGTGTGAGAACACACACTGCAACGAATGGGAGGCCTCAGTGTGAAAGGGGTCTTAAGGAAAGTCAGGGCTCACAGGAAATGTCGTGTTTTATCCCTAAACTCTACTGATTTCCTGCAGCCTCTTTAAAGCCACTCCTGCAATCTTTTTCAGGACGTTCGTCGTAGAAACCCCTCCCAACCCTCGCGACATTTATCGTTAGGGTTTTGCGGGGACGGGTAACTTTACTTACCGGAATTTTCATGAAACTTTCGTGGCGTTTTGACCAGAAAAAAGGTGAAAAAATTCCAGTGCAACAGTGCACTGGAATTTGTTTATACAAGACGATCACGGACTTTACGCAGCGATTTTACTGGCCGCGAAATCGCCACGAAGTCACACTTTCTTCAGAATATACGGGGGGACCCCCGCACAGTAGTGTGTCCGATCCGAGTGTCATG